>JAUZND010004969.1:0-11427 GCA_034780555.1 Coelogynopora nodosa
GGCTAGTCTTGGTAAGTCATTACTAGTGACTAGTCTTGGTAAGTGATTGCTAGTGGCTTATAGTGTTGATTATTGATTGCTAGTGGCTTATAATGTTGATAAGTCATTACTAGTGGCTAGTTTAGGTAAGTCATTGCTAGTGGCTTATAGTGTTGATAAGTCATTGCTAGTGGCTAGTCTAGGTAAGTCATTGCTAGTGGCTAGTTTAGGTAAGTCATTGCTAGTGGCTAGTCTTGATAAGTCATTGTTAGTGGCTAGTCTTGGTAAGATAACTAATATTATAGTGACCTGGTAAGATATCTAAATAAGTCATGGCTAGAAATCATCACGTGGGGTGCGGGTTGACGGTCGTACAAGGAATGCATGACTCTGGCACAGAATCGGGCAGGATGGAGAAAGCTGTTGTGGAAGTAAACCTCCTTAGAGTATAGCAGCAAATAAGGTGTATAAACTGAATTCAACAAAAATTAATAATATAATTATCTTTATTACTATAATATTTGAAAGTAGTATGTGTTTTGAAAACTATATATCAGTTAAAGTTGAACACAGCTATTTATTTCGATGTAATTAATGCTGATAAATTTATTAAAAAAATGAATTTAAAAATGTTAGCAATGAAAGTAACATATTTTAACTGTTTGACATGACCTATATGACGTTTATTAACCTTTCGCGGTAATTATGGAGGGTATGTAATTCACCCCATCTCTTCGAGCATATATCACAATTTTTTTCAAAAACTTTTACCGATCAGGTTAAATTTCAGAACCAATAAACAAACTTTTCTTTAAAGGTACCTTAACCCCTTGGTCACATGAGCGGCCCCTCAAAATGTATAATTTTTAAAATTACTATTTCTTTATGTAATTGATTATTGAAATATTTTTTATAAAATATATGTTGTGACTAATTCATTATTTTTTAACGAAAAACCTGTATGTCATCAATTTTTCATGGTCTGGACTAGTTTCAACGGGTATAATAAAACATATTTTTTGCGATAAAATCTACATCAAATGACAAACTATTATTTAGGCAAAATATAATTTACTATCTATAGGCCTATATAGACCTAAATGCAATATAATTTTGGGCATCAAAAAATATAGAAAATTAATTATAGCATTTTATGTTGCCATTGGAAACCATCAACCGGGTGCATTAAACATTTTAATCCTGACCTCCAACAGCATTCAGATCTACGTGACATATTTCCATTGTAAAAAAATTATATATATATATCACAATTCTGACAAATGTTATAGTGATTGATTTATAAGAAGCACATGATCTCAAAAATAATTATTCTTACTTGGTATGGACCAGACCAGATCACATTATACAGTGAAAAATAAGTTGATAACGTATGATCTAGACAGATTACGTAACATTTTTGCATACTTCTCAAATTGATTCAGAACTTAGAGATTTAATAACCCATAGTTAGTTAAATACAATTTGCGCCAAATTTATTATATTTCTTGGATTTTAAACGCAGGCCCTATAACGGCATCAAATGGCCTAAAAGTAGACAAATTTCATATTTTTTCCGAATTTTATTGACTGTTTGAACAACAAATGTAATATTTTCTACTGCCTTTTATCAAGCCATCATCAAACAATCGATAATGGAAAACAGAATCACAACGTTCCCTGACGTGAAGGGTTAACATGAGACTTCCTAGAGGTAATTAACCCCAATGTGTTCTGTAAAATAATAATGACGTTGGCATTCAGAAGAGACACTTTGTGAGATCATGTATTCCTTAAATCTTAGTGGTTTCAAAGTAATTTATTTTGCTTAATATTAAAATAGAATAAGAAAACTATGTAAAAGTAATTTCAACTTTGTTTTTTTGTAGCTGTTATACATGAGTTTCACCACAAGCGTACCTACATATATAAACATGAGAAACAAAGTATATAATGTATAATGTATGAGGGCCGCAATATACGCTAAAATATAAACATAAGTGTTTGAACACAATCGACGGAAATGGTCTTTACAGACAAACGAATGACAAGAATCACACCTAACGGAGCACTTTTTGCGGTTATTACCAAAGTCGCACCTTACGCAGATCCAAGATGTCACAAAAAGTATTTCATACAAACGTCTATCTACATTTGAACTTGACGCTGTATGTGCCAACATGTTCATCGGCTGAATCCACACCTCCTCTTGTTTGGTTGTAGAAGTGAATAACATCCGGTTTGATATTCTCTGTTGTCTGGTCAATTAACAGTCTTTCTGTATGACACAAGAAGAGTTGTACATCCGTACTCACTACTATTATTGTGCGCTTACACCGTTGAGTTGAGTGTAGCACTCTGCTTCGGTGGGAAGCCAGTATATTTGGAACCTCGCGTCTACGTCTGTTGGCTCTGACTGTCTGTTCCCACAATTGTCATATTAAAATTATAGAGTATTTTCGCCAATCTAAGTGATGTAATGTAAGCACCGGACAATTTTGTCCCTTTTGAAACCCATGATAGGTTATTATTTATTAAAAAAAATTCTTACGAGAGTTTTCCTATTTAAGACATTATAAAGTTGAACTATGATACTATAGAAGTAAAGTCATGAAATTTCAAGCACAGACTATCATATTTTATCTATACAAAGATTCAAAATACTTAAACGGACACTTTTGTCCGCTTGAACACATGCGCGCAGTAGTATATTAAATATTTATGATAGCGGAAGGTTTCCTGTAACAGCATAAGTAAGATATGTAAAGTCAATTAAAAGCACTGGCTGTTGATAATAGTCGTTTATTAACGCTATTATCGACTATAATCAACAGCCAGTGCTTTTAATTGACTTTACTAAATATTTATGCTGGGAACGTAGTCTAGACTTCAGATTGAAATTATCATTTGGGATACAACAGGAAATAAATATATTCACCAGATATATCAATTAATAAACCGTTGATTGTACGATCAAAATTGTTTTTAATTCCTAAGTTTGTTACGTTTAGTGTAACATTCAGTAGACTATTTTATCCTATTAATAGATTACACATGTTGTGGGTCAACTCTTTTGCGCCCGACTATTTATTGCGGAAATTTTTTTTTCTACAGAAACTTTTTTTCGTATGTGCTGTTTAACTTGATTTTACGTCAATTAATAGCCTTCTTTCTTATGAAATATCTTTTCGAATTGTTTCAGTGAGAGTAATTCTAATATATAGCATGATTTTAAATAGTTATAGAAATTATTAGTAATATGTCATTTTAAATTGATTGATATTAAAGATTCAGAGGATCGAAAAACTTGGTAATACACAAAAAATTGACAATTAAAAAATTTCGCATGTCTCAAATTCGAGAGTCGCTTCAACCGAAAATATCGTCCATATATATCAGAAAATTTTGATTAAAACAATAGAGATCGCATGAAAACGATAGTTATCTGAGAACATCTACTATTTAGACAAAATAAATATGCACAACATTGACCAGATAGATTTGGTAAAACTTTAAAACGAAACAAACAAATTATTACAAAATAAAAATATATTTATGGCACATCACTGAAAGTAACAGCGGTATTGAAATAATAGGGGTAAACATACATTAATATCACATTGATACTCTAGCTGATTTACAGTACGCGTTAAATAAATAAATAGAATAATATGTAACAAAATATACATACACCTTTCTTCAAAAATACATATTAAATATGTACGTATGGTCCTACTTGCAGTAAGCAAGCAGGACAAAAATAAATAAAACAAAACACAAGAGACTACTCAAATAACTCCACAAAATAAGCGTACAATCACAATACGACGATTACTTTTTGTGCGAGGGATGAGGCGGCAGTTGGATAACACGCCGACCATCCTTGCAGCGAAGGGTGGACCGCGGTTTGGCCACCGGGAACACCCCTCCCTCATTCACCCCCTGGCTGTGGGCAGACCGGTCACAGATCGACTGGAGCGCGTAGGGACTATCCAGTACCAGATCAACATGGGAACATCGCGGGGGACTCTGCGACCACGATGAGTGGGTCGGTGACGTTGGCGGGACCACTGATGGTACAGCGACTGCCGTCTTCCTTGGTCGTGTCTTGGGAACCGGCGGTGGCGGTAAGTCGGGCTCCAAAATAATTTGACCGAGAAGTTCATCGCGGGCGTCAATGATTGCCTCGTGGAGGAGCTGCTCGATATTCTGTAGAGAGGAGGTGAGCAGCGGTAGCGGCTGTGGAGCACAATCTTCTGATCCTCGACTGAGTTGACTGAGGTTGCCTACATCACTGCCACCATCCCCGGCAGTTGACAGAAACGTCCCGCGTGGCTTGCTACTGGCTATTCGTAGTGGCACTCCTATCAGGTTGGCGTCCAGCGCTGCCCCTGGATTCAGCACTTCAACTTTCTCCGCGTGTTGCAAGTGACGTCGTAACTTTCCCCCGAGAGGCGGCTTCAATTCAAAGGTTGTGCGTAACGCTGAATTGCTCGCCTGTACCGCATTACGAGGCACGACGGCCAACTCCCGCTGTGGAACCGACTCCTCACCTCGCTCTTTCGTTGTCGCCTCGACCTCCTCCTCCCAGTCGAAGGAGTCCGAGAGAAACACCTCATTTCGCTGCTTACACCGGTCAATAGCCCCACGAAGCAGGTCATAGTCGGGCCGATCGTAGTAACCCAAGGACTGAATGTGCCGCATGAACGTCTTGAACTCGACCGGCAGGTTGACCAAGAGAGCGTCGTGGTTGAAGTTCTCCTTCATCCGGCCCACCTCCTCCTTGTCCTTTATCTTGCGCCAGGGCAGCTGGGCCGTGAGGAACTCCACCAGCACGTAGAACACTGACCAGAGGTCGTCCTGCCGGCCCATCTCGCGGCTCCGGTGGGCAGCCAACGATGCGTAGCGCACCGTCCCCCGGAATCCCGCTTCATCCCGCGGCGGCCGAATGTTGTTGTCGAGGTCGATGTACTGGCGAGCCAGGCCGAAGTCGATCATGTACACCGTGTTAGCATTGTTGGGCGTTCCCCCAATGGCGAAGTTGGAAGGCTTGATGTCCCGGTGAAGGAAGCCAACACTGTGGATGGCCTCGACGGCGGTAACAATCTGCCCAATCAGGCGAACTCCCGTCGACACGGTGAAGACACAGCGCGGCTGGCTTCGCCTCAGCTCGCCCAGATTGCGGCCCAACAGGGTCATCACGATGAAGTTGACGCAGTTAGTCCGCACCGAGCCGTACAGCTTGCACACGTGATCGCTCTGCTCCGAGGGCTGCTGCAGTTTCTTCAGTACCGCCAGCTCCATCTTGAGCACCTGCTTGGGCTGGCGGCCCGACTCCACCTTGACGGCCACTCGGGTCTCGGTGTAGAGGTCGACCGCCTCGTAGATCTCGCCGAAGCCACCGCGGCCCAGCTTGCGGCCTACTTGCCAGCGCTGGCGGAGGAGGCTGTTCGTGCGGAGGAGGCTGCCGGCCTGTTGGTCGCTCGTGTCGGAGGTCATCGGCTGAATTGCTGCATGCTGGCCAATGGGAGAGATATGGAGTGACGTCACAATATCGCAAATAGTCGGATGAAGCGGAATACTGATTGAATTTATTTGTTAAAATATCTCATAAAAAAATATTAGGGATAATATATACAATATATATGCGTTTAAATAATTTGAAAGATAAGATGTCAACATAACTTTCAATGACCATTCGAACAGATTCGCATTGAGTATTTTCATGTTTATCTAGAGTAAGATAAAAGAAAAAATTAATAAATTATACAGTTCCTAACGACACACAACATTTTAATTCAGTCGACAACTTTCTGATTGTGAATAATAATTAAATTTTAATTTTAAAAATTGGCGTCTATGTAGTGGCCTAAATTTTCATCTGAATAAATTGGAAAAAGTTAAACAGTTTCTATTTTAATAGATAATTCTACCCTCCTCTATAGTGCGTAAGAACAGTTTCTTACCGAAAATTCCAGCTTCAAATCGTTATTTCCATTAAAAAGGGTAAATATCATCTTGGGTATTGTTTTTAAATTATCATAAAAGTGCTCTTCCTCAAGAAGAGAGAAATAGAAGACATCTACGTATACGAGAATTCCCTATTTACGAGAATGACAGTATCGCAAAAACATTTCCTTTGTGGATGTCCTGATGAGAATTGTACCACTAATTCTTTAATAGTTGTAATGCAACTTATCTAAGTAGACCGTGCTCTGAGTAAGATATTGATATATGTGCATTTGAATTTCTCACCTTTATAATTCAACGATTGTCGCCAACAAGGAAAAACTGACTGATCGTAAAAATATATTAGGCATTTGGGATGAGTAAGACATACAATGAAGCTGCCCTTGTCTCTTTGCAGCCAAAATAGAGTAAAATATAACAGTTTCCATACAACCATAAAATGTAAGTAAATTCCAAAAAAACACTATATAAATAAAATTCCAGAACAATTTCAAAATTCAAGACAATCGGGCACCAGCTGTCTTTCTGGTGTTTGTATTTGTTTTAAGATTCAAATAGACGGAATAAATATGAAGTTATAAAATGATTAAATACTTTAACCGAGAAACGTAAAATAATACCCTATTTCAATACTTGGCCTCAAAACTAGTGCTTCGCCCCATATATACTTGACGCAAAGATGAAAAAAATCTATCTTTCTAAACAAATATCAATATTAATTATTAAAAGAGCATTAACCATTCAGGCGATGTGCCTGGTCATAAATTGAAAAGAGGAATTATAAACAATTATGAATACTCTCAAGATATGAAGTTAATTAAGTGGCAGATTAATAGCTGACAAAAATGATTGATTTTGTGTTTAGATTTAGAATTAAGAATAAATACTTACTATTCATTACTATTCTTACTATATTAAATACTTAGGCTACGAAAATGTTGATGCATTATATTAATAACAGCAACTATTTTTAGAACGACTAACATGTTCATCCCTTGTTATGATAAAAGTTAGAATGTCCGTATACTGGAAATCCTTGGTATGAATCAACAAGATCTTACAAAATATATTATATTAGCTAGATTTAAACCTCCATCAATAACTCAACTATAGTTGCACGCAGAAGTCTGCGAAAACAAAAGACGTAATTAGTGAATCAGACAGGAGAGACTGGCAGAACCAATGTATCAAATAAAAGTTATGTATACAACGATCGTCATTAAACGGAAAAAAGGCTGCTGTGCGTGAGGATTTAGAGCAGTCGATATTCTGATATGTTTACTGAAGGCAGTTTGGTTAATATATATATATATAATATATAGATATATATATATATATACAAATATATCCAGCGATTGCCAGAAATAGTAACAAATTACTTGGATAACATAGCGAAATAAAAATAATAATTAAATCTAACGCGCTATGATATTTTAATTACACATATTATTTTTATCACAATTGTATATATATTTTTAAAAAGCAATATGATTTTTTTAGTTAGACAATAGGAAAATGTAGGAATAATTAACAAACTTTATTATTAATTATATTATTATAACTCTATTATTGACTAGTATGAGCAGTACATAACGCTGTAGGGCATCTTTTAATTCGTGCAACTTATCAGCACATCAGATTTAAAGTCACAACAAACAACCAATGCAAACAAGATTTAAATTAACATTTTGGAAAAAATCTGATTAAACAAATATATGGCGAAAACTGTTAATCATAATATGTTACTATGGTAATAAAACAGGATTTATTTTTAAAAATAATAAAATTTAGACATGTATGTCATTTATCACAAATACAAATAAAACATTCTAAACTGAGAAGATAAAAATACAGTTATATTCTTTCAGCAATTCCTTTTAACAGGTTTCAGTTTAGCATTTAATTTTTGCTAGTGAGTATATTCAATAGAGTTATACTGTAGTACCAGTTACTAATTCTTTATATTTTAAAAGAATTCATGTACCATGACTTGTTTTTGAGTCAGTTTATAAAGATATTAAATTTTTTCCCCAGAATTTCAAAATAGTATATTCTCAATCGAAAATACTTATCCTTATAATGATTGTTACTTTCAGGGGCATAGTTATGCATATGCATTTGTATAATAATGTTATTTAATTTTGTGCACATAAATTAGTTTTCCTACTGATAACATGAAATTCTCACAGACAATTGTATGAATCTTGTGTATTTGTATACTAAAATTTTGAGACTGGTTACATCCTTGACTTTAGTTGAAGATTGATATCAGTTGGATAGTAATATTTATTATTAATTAAAAGCTGTTTAACACATATGCAAGGCTTCATACATTAACTAACTGACTAACATTTTTACATTTAATTAAGAAAACTATTGTAAGTTCTTTTTTATGGAATATTACACAATGAACATCGCTATTTTGGCAACTGAAATATGATTTTGAAATAAATGGAAGCTTGTTTTAACTAATATAGATTTTGATTTAAAGTTACCTTTGGTGAGTCAAAGTGGAATTTATAATAGTGGAAGAAATTACAGTTAATAAAATTGTATAATTTTAATAAATAATACTCAAAAAATTATGTAATTTTAATAAATTATCAATATCTATCTCTTTTTAAAAATAAATTAATAACAGTATAAACATACATTACATTTTTTAATCAAATTATTTCAGTTAGTAATATGCTTACTAAAAAGAGAAATGGTTCTATCAAAATAGTAGTCTATATTAAAAATTAGTTATCCTAAGTTACTGTGGATACATATGATGATGGACCACTTAAAAAGACAATTTTAGTTTATTTCCTTTATGTGAACTTTTTAGTGGGAAAATAATATAATTATGGCAATACTATGACATTATAATGTGAATATTATGATTGTGAATCGTAAATAAATAAATACACCTTTTTATCAGTATGTGATTTAAATAATTTTTATTAAGATAATGTTTATTGGTCCTAATCCAGACAAACTAAAAGCATTGAAAATCATCTGGTTTATGCATCATCTGGATTAAAGCCACTGAGACAAGTAATGTTTACAAAATCATTATGAACCTAAATATGTGATCAAATGAAATACTTTTTAATGAAATTTTAAGAAAATACCTCCTTAACTATTTTATATACATTAATACATTATTGCTAATAATTATTTGCATCCATGAATATACAATATATCACTTCTGAAAACTGTTGACTACTCACCCAATGTTGAAATATATATAAATTATATTTATCATGAATAATGGTAAAACTAATCAGTTGTTATTTATTGTAATGTTGAAGATGGTAGCTGTAATTGACATAATACAAATTACTTTTTTTGACATATATAGATAATGCTGTTAACAGCATAATCTCACTGTCAACATTATTAAAATTATGAATATAAATGTTAAGTAAAACCAATATATCAATTATTAGTTAATTAACAATAATAATATAATTTGACTGCTTCAGTGTTTCACTGTTCTTAATCATATATTTTATTTATGTAAAATGCCACACAAAACAATAATTAAAATAAAAAAACCTAAAGTAACATTCAAAGAAGCACTTATAATCAAATAGTGATGAATTAAGTTGGTTATTAGTGACTAAAAGTACACACATATTAATTATTATTAGGTACACAAGTATTTATATTAAGTGCTTTACTTACTCTTTGTTTTTATATATTATTAATATAAAAAATATTGTTTTATATAAATTATAATTATCTTGTTAGTAATATTTAAAAAGGACTATTTATGTAGTAACTCCTTAAATTTTAATTATTTTATTTTTACTGGTATATTTACCATATAATATATACATATACATACATATAAGTATAAAAATAATATTATTTTAAGTTAATTCCATAATTAGAAAATAAATTGTAAAGAAAATATAATAATATTTGAGAAAAATAAAAATTATTTATATAAATTATGATGTAATTTCATATTTTCTATAATAGTCATTTAATTATGTATACCTATTAAGTATCTTAGGATAAGACAAAGACAAAGCTATATACTTAATGTATACAAAATCTGATAACCTGTTACTTTAAAACCTAAAGGAAGTAATGTGGTATTATTAATTTAAAAATAATGTTTTTCAGTATTTTATTTATATAATTATTTAAGTATAACTTTACTAGCTATGACTATATATTACATTAGAATCATAGTTATACCTACTAATACTATTAGTTATGGCATGAATGGATATAATTACAGCCCCATATGGGTTGTTTGTAATATTCAAACTAGCCAGAAATCCCCAAACTATACCTGCAACTTTTTTTAATTATAAAAATAAATCCTAAACTAACTAAAATAATAAATAAAATGCTCTGAAGAATATTTGTGCAAACATTTAGCCATAAATATTGTTTTAAACTAGAGAAATCATTAATTATATATAAATTTTTACTACAAATAACTATTTGAAATCCTCAAAATAGCTGCAACTTATTTATAAAAATATATCCCAAACTAAAAATAATAATAAGTATAATATTTAAAAGAATATTTTTGAAAAATTTATCCATAAATAGTGCTTTAAACTAGAGAAATTGTTAATCAATTGTCAAAATTGTTAGGGAAAAAAACTATTTTAAAAACCATTTCTCTTATTTAAAGCAATATCTGATTATGGCGAATTTTTGCATAAATATTTTTTAGGGTATTTTACTAATTATTCCATTTAGTACAGGATATATTTTATAAATAAAAAAGTTGCTGCTAATTCATAATTTATGGCTTATTCAGGAAATACAAATAATCAACAAATGTATTAATATTAATGAAGTGGTTAGCAATCCAGCAACCAGAAAATATAACAACCTGATAAATATAATAAGAAATATTTTTTTAAATATTTAATGGGGATGAAACAATGATAAACATAATAATAAATAATAATTTTACAAATAATATGTGAATGAATTAATGATTAATATAATAATAATATTTGTCATGTATCACATATAAATCACAATAATATTTTTTTTTACTAATAATAAAAATATACATACTATACTAAAATATTTGAATTATATTCTATTTATATACATATATATATACATAGGAATAAAATAAAAGTTTGTATTATACCAGTCATTGTTAACACTTTTATACATTGTCATTGTTAACACTTTTATAGATTTTAAAGTTTTTTTCCACTATTATATATTTCTTGTATTAATCAACCTGACTATGTTCTTTAAATATGTTTTGGTCATTATATTTTGTATATTTTTAACATCAACCATGTGCTTATAAATACTCATTTGTGTAATTAATCAATTTTAGTCACATAGTGAAGCATATTATGCAATTTGTTGGACTTCTCAACTTTGGTCATGCACCTTTTTAATGAGACACACAATAACTGTATCATGGCAATATTTACATACCCCTAAATGACTTTGCTTAGCAAATAAGACATCTGCTGATATCACAATAAGGCCTTCTGTATG
>JAUZND010004970.1:0-11426 GCA_034780555.1 Coelogynopora nodosa
AGAAAACACCAAAATACCTTTGCTTGCAATTTTTTTGGGGTTAGGCCATATTTTTTCATACATTGACTCTACTATATTCAATTTCATGCTTTTTAAAAAATAAATTTACTCTTTTTTAAGATAACTTTTATGGAATACGTATTCAAATAATGTGTTGTTTACTTTAGTTATAAAAAAAATTTTTCAAGTAGAACAATGAGTATATTTTAACAAGATACATTAACATTTGCCCCATAGTTAAAATTAATAATTTACCTTTAGCATTAGTGATATTATACAATAGGTTATGTTATCTCGTACAATATGCAAAATTGATCACTATTGTTTTATTGTCATTATTATTAATGTCATTATTGTACAATATTGTTTATTGCATAACCAGGTGTAAAGGGTTTATATATCTATATATATATCACATTAGTATAGTATTTTTAAAAATTTATTATTATTTAAAGATAACTGATAAAAAATTAATCAATACATATAAAATTATTTACCTGCATATATTCAAATGCATTTTATTTCCAGGAGAAAAAAATTCATCAATGAGTTAAATATTTCAAAAGTAATAGAAAGTATATTATTTTATTTTTATCTATTTATTTTAGAGATATTGATATATTGAAATTTCTCATCAATTCATTTAACTTATTTAAATGTGAATTTAAATTAAAAGCACTGTCTTTGTTAAATGTCATTACAGATTTTGTTACAACACTATTATTTAAGGCTTATAACATGGCACGGGTAATAATAACTAGTGTAAGTAAATAGTAAACATAATGAATTTATAGAATGCTGTTTATAGTGCTGCTTATAATACAGCTTTTAATATTGAAATATGTTTAAAAAAATTGAATAATTTAATTTCAAATTATGAGTTTGAGTTTTTTTAAACGTTTTTGCAAAACAATTTGATTCACTATTATTTTTTATTAAATGATATATATTAGTCTAGTAATTCTTGTTTTATATTTTTACATTAACAAGGTCATTTTTGTAAAAACCTATTATCAATTGTTACAAGTTAAATAGTTTAAATGTTCTTTCTATTTCGTATAACGAGCAGTTTGATTTGACAATACTATGGTCGTCATAGTGGAATAGATTCAAGCCTGTCTATAAATAATCCCGTTAGTAGTTGTGATTAGCGATACCTCATTTTTAAGCATGAACACAATTTAATTTGTATGTAAAATGTACTTAATTAATTATTAACTGTAAAACGGCCGGGTGTAGTATTAATTGAATGTTATTTTGTCTGTCATCATTAGTAAAAGTTGGATTACCTCTAGCATATTGATTACTAAAATAGATGTTTGTGAAATCTCATCTATATGTCGTGTTTATAAATTTACAAGATAATTTTAATTACAAAAATACAAAAACACTGCAACAAATTTATGCAACCAATATGTCTAAACAATTCTGAAAAATTGTATTCTAAACGCCCCTTTGTCTAATAATTAAATATATATCAATCAGATGTAAAGTTTTTACACTAAAGATGATTATGCAACATATATGATGTTTGCACCCTCCATGCTCATTTTACTATTATTAAACAAATACAAAATTGATTAGTTTTTTTCGGATTAGAGTATTACCGATATGGAGTTTATATTATCTGAGTCATTTTTATATATAACACAAATTAAAGTTTTGTGCATTAGAGTTAGTCAGTGAAGCTTTCAAGTTTTCATTCGGTGGGCCTAGATGGTTAGTTAGGATTGTCGTCAATATTTTCTTGATCTTTTCTCTGTTAACCTCCCCACCCCCCTTAGTGCACGGGGTATGTAAAAAAGGTTAGTACACGAGGGGTTAAAAGGATTAAATATTGTTTTGAATAACAAATTCTTGATTTAGGCCTTACTCTAAAGTATTTGCATTCAGTAAACTTTCTCCATTAAATGTGTTCCAATATAAAGCTGCCTATTTATTAGAAATATAAACCATCAGACATATCGACATTCTATATATGTCACTTTTGTGAAATTTAAATATGGACCAATAATATTATCTGTTATTTCACTCCAATTATAACCTATTAGATAAATACTTGAACTTAACAATGCTATAATGGACGGCAATTCATCTCAGGCCGCTGGAAGTTCTGCAACTTCACAATCTGAGGTTTGTTGGTTTTAATGTATTTAATAGAAATGGTATCTATTTTAACTGTAATAAATTAGATTTGACATATATATATATGTGATCTTCAAAACTATTTTCGAATTATAAATGAATATACTGAATAGGCCTACGCATAAAACGGTAATAATTATAATTATATAGTTGAAAAGAAATATAGCAACTTTATCGAAATTTGATATCGATTTTTTACAGGTTGTAGATTTGATTACATCAAAAGTGAAGAAAATATATAATTATTTTTAGTATTGTGGAATGAAAGTAAAAGATATTATTTTTTAATGAACACTTTGTGCCAGAATGAAACATAAATTAAATTTGAAAAAGATATGTCAATACAGTGATGACAATTGACATAATTTTTTAATAGTTTTTTAAAGTTTTATAGAATACTTTAAAATTGAAATATTATAATAATGTTTGATCATAATGGTTTTATTCATAAATATATATATTTTTAAATATATTTTTTTGAAAATATTTTTTTATCATCATTTTAAACGAACTCTAGAATAATTAATTATGTTATTGTTCTTCTTGAACGCTTTCCAGGAGAATACTAACAAAAAGACATGGTAAGTTCAATTATAAATTTTAAATCTAGTTTAAAACAAAACAAGTATGCCAAAAAATTCTAAAGTGTTATAAAACATGAATAATAATATTTTTAAAATAAAATATTGCATATGATTAGTTTAATTTTTGTCTCTAAATCATTTTGTATTGTAATAAATGTTAACATCTCAAATTTAATTTAAAATATTAATTCATACAAATTTCTTTAGATTCTAAAATAAATCACGCAATTAATGCTTGCAAGAGATGTAAAAAAAAGTTTGTTTGTTGTAATTAATCAATTTTGTACATCAAAAAACGTCAGCATTTCGTTGTATATTTTTTAATTTTCCGAAATTCACGTTTTATCATTCTACGTGTCTTTTTACTATCGACAAGACATTTAATGATAACATCGTCTAAAATAATTGTATAAAAAAATCTTATAATAATAATCAGTCATTACGGATCTCATTCGTTATAATGGCTACCGTGACAACTTAAATCTAGGAGAACAAAACTATTTGCAGAATTAAAATTAAGTAACTTTGAACGATAAACATATGCAACTTCATTACATTTAAATAGTAATGAAAAGTAACAGATTATAAGAAGAAAATGTTGTTACAAAAAATGATAACCGAAATTGTGTAACACGTGTCCAAGATATAGAACGAGTTATACACATATAGGTTTGTTTTGAAAATGTAGTTCATGTTTTATCATTATCGATTGATAAATGTGATGTGAGTGTTTAATTAACTCAGTTTCAATTGGATGTAACACAACGTGTGTTCTAAGGTACATTTAACCCTACATGTGTATAAGGGACATTTTCCCAGATATTTGGACTGTATTACTAATTTTTCATGGCGAAAACATGTCTTTTTTGTGCAAACATACACATTAAAGTAGAAAACACAAGCAGGTCCCATTTTATTTTAAAGTTTTTTTTAATGTATATCCACATTATTAAAAAAAATTATAGCGTTGCTGTCTGTGCTATAGAACAAAAATGTATGTTATCTTGACGCCCAAATATATAGTTTCAGTGAAATTATAAATAATACCTCCTCCCTCTTTTCCTAAAATTCAACGACGTCTACGTGTTTAAAATTTGGTACAATGCACCATATGGAGAGGTGGATATTTGACAAAAAATCATGAAATCATTGATTTCGATGTGAAGACGTTCTGCAAAATGATTAGTTTCGTATTCCAGAAAGATTGCCCATAAAATTGTTTTGTTATTTGACAAAATTCTCATAAAAAGATGCAATGTAATTTAAATTATTGCGTTTGTTAACTAATTTTACGAAACTAACACTCCTTCAACCACTGTTGATAGCAAATAGCGCTACTTACTGTTGATGGCAAATAGCGATACCCACTGTGGATGGCAAATGATAATAACAATTGGGCGAATTAAGCAATGTGCTCTATCTCGTCTTGATTGATCGTAATTCGTTTCAGTTGAGCGTTTCCAATTGTTACTCTAATTAATATTTGGAATTATTCTAATATTGACCCTTTTCTATAATTTCCGTGTAGTGTGTAATAACTTCTGACAACGTCTCCGATTTTATAATATATTTTTTGAGATAATCTAATTTGCGTTTAATTAATTAATATGTTAATGTATTTCTATAAACATTTGCCCCAATATATATTGTTTAATAATTTAAATAATTATTTCTTATTAATTATTGATTTTAATCTAAGAAACTCCGATGGTTTTAGATAATCTCATTTGGGTTTAATTAATTTATGTATTTCAATGTAATCAATTTAAGAAAACTGCATCGTAATATTTCTCAGAATAAAAATAACCGATTTCTTTAAAGTAATCCTTTTTCTTCCTAGGGGTCTTATATGAAGTTCTCATATTAGACTTGATATATATTGTATAGTACTTGTATTGCCTAAGTACTTCTGACACTAGTTTGGGTAAAGTACTCCAGGTAGAACTATTTCATACAGTAAGTATAACCGAAATATTAATAAAAATGGGGCACCCCTAACCCTAAATTTAATTTGATAATAAGCGTTGATTATTAAAAAAAATAAAGCGAATCGATTAAGCTACTTCGCCTGAGATAATTTTGTGGCAAACGACACAAACTAGTTTTACGCAAAACTAAACATATCAATTGCTATATAGACCGTTAATATGGTAACCATGAATACTCTATTGTGCATTTATGTAGGTACTTGTAGACGTGTATTTTCAATTGATATAATATAGTTATTTATAAATATATTACTATATACCGTATAGTCAATGAAGCGGTACATAAGGGTCTGATTCCTGGAAAAAATATCTGAATACGTTTGCATCTTATAAAAACTAGCTCTCATTTTAATTGTGTTAGATAGATTACTTAGTGTTATGTGTCTGTTTATAATAAGACTGTTATGGATATACTTGAACGCATTAAGGTCTGATGGTGTTGGCTAGTAACAAGAGTGCGTTGTTCTACATCAGTTTATGTCATATTAAATTCATCAAAACATTTCTAATTCTTTGATGTAGGCTATATCATTAAATTAAACGCTTTATATGTTACAATTTGTACCCAACAGTATTTTATACTACAGTTACATTATTCATTGTTTGGTTAACTATAAACAATTATTTGAATAAATATTTCAAATGAAATCTGAGAATACAATTTGAAATTGATCCTGTTATTGTTTCTTTGAAAAAATTAAGTTGAAAACTTTACTTATCGTGATAAAAGTGTGAAAAATACTTTTATTATATATTTCCATTTCGGTTTATAAACGAATAGACTATTCATATACAATTATAATTATTTGGATAACAAAATAAGATAAAGACAATAAAGAGTGTCATACATTTACATAAATAAATTCGATTCGAGCACTCATTATTTCAAACAAATATGTTGTGATGATTTATGTATTAATATCAAATCGTAATTAAAATAAGTATGTGTGTTACAGTTGTTACAGCTGATCTGTTTTTTGAAAGAGTGTTATCAATCAATTTTGTCAATTTATATATATATATAAATACCTTTTTACCTATAACTATATACCTATTTACTAAAAGTGTGTTGAATCATTGAATTAGTTTCTAGTTGTTGATGTATACAATAAAATCTAAATATTATGCATTTATATAAATGTGAATCTAACTTAATGTTGAGCTATTGTTAAAGTGTTCAATCTTTAAAAAAGTGATCACAAAATTGTAACTACATCTCTTGTTAATTAATTGTGTGATTTATTTTAGTATTTTTAAAGAATGGTATCAATTAATATTTTGAAATTAAATTTGAGATATTACATGTATAATGGATGATCTGACTTTTTAATATTTCTTTTTCTCGTACCAAATTATTGGTATAAAATAACAATATCGCACTATGATGTAAAATGCTCTAAGCAAAGTGTAAAACAAAGTTTTGGTAAATTTACCATTGCTGTAAACTTGGTTTTTATTGTCTCAGAAAAATGTATTATAAATAAAAAATATTATATAATTATTCTGATTGTATATAGTTTAAATTTAAATATACTTTTGTAATTATGCGAAACTATCAGCTTGACTGATGAATTTTAACGAACGAATCGTTAAGATAACTCCTTCAATATATGTTTTATATTATTGTTTTTGAAAAGATAATTGTTCCCGATGATAGTATGACTTTCAATACTAACTTTTTGCAAATACTAAGGAAGTACAATTGTTCTTTAAACTTCTAGCGCGTTTTTATATTACGCAATGATAATTATTGAACATTCTAACTCGCGATCCCGTATTAATATAAGGCGAAAGAATTAAGCTCAAACAAAATTAACGTAATATAAGTGTAAAGAATCATGAAATGTAATCATCATAATACATTATTTAAGGGATGCAAATAAATCAAATTACTATACAAATAAAAATTGCATAACGCGAATATTATTGCAATATAAAATATATAGTTGAAATATACACAAGCAGTTCTTAATTTTCGGTGATACATTTCCTTTACACACCGAATACGGACCGATAATTGTATTGTTTTGTGAATTTTTCGAACATAAGTGGTTTAAACATAGCTTAAACATGCATTGCAATAGAATAGTTCATTCAAAACAAAAATGGGTTGTTTCATTAATAGATGCACATAGTACAACATTTAATATTATTTTCTTTAATGTTTCATTTGGTAATAATTAATAATAACAATAATTCATTTCAACTCTCCCTAGAAGTAGACGCCACCATTTTTTTGATATTAGTAAAATTGCCTAAACGTTTAGAATATAATTCTGTTTTAGTAGACAGATGAACTTATGAGAAAAGTGAAACTATTTTGTTTATTTTTATTCAAAAAATATCAAAATATATTTTTTAAATAAATTAAGAATTTATTTTTTTATAAAGATTGACAAAAGTCTCATTCATAGAAATAAACTATCTTGACTCATTGCATCTTAAACAAAGTCAAGTGCTCATTAATTTAGACAGCTTTGTTGTGATAATTTATGTATTATTGTCAAAGAATCATCATTATAAGTAGCATGCTTCAGCGCATTTGTATATTATATTATTGTGTATGTATTAATTGAAAATCTTCATTATGATGTGTAAAATGCTTCAGTGCGTGGACATCCATTGTTACCTATTTTCTGAAAGAGCGTTGTCAATTTTGTTCTCAGTTTAACTTATAGTTCATTTGGTTCATTTGCATATAATAATAAAATTTTGATCCGTGCAGTTTTTATTATTAAAAACATTTATATTAATACATTTGTGTCATACTTAGTAATTATCTATGTATGCTATAAACAAAAATAAAATTAATAAAATGCAATCAATTCATTGTTTTATTTTGAAAGTGTTAAAATAACTGTATATTTTCATACATTTACATTAATTTCACACCTTTCACAATTTAACATTATAAAATAAATCAAAACAGTTTAACATTCATATAAGTAATTACCAGTCAAACAATCCCAAAGTTAGTACATTTAAAAATCATAAATTAAATAAATTGTACAAATGAAAACTTGATTACATTGTTGTCACCGTTTGCCTCAGTAACCATTCTTTTTGGAGGGGATCCCTTTACAGAAATCTCATCAAGAATACATCCTCAGATTTAAGTTTCGTTGGAGCAGTCGGACTGCTCCAACGAAGCTGGGCCATAAGAAACATCTGAAATGTTATTTTCTTATGCTGAATATATACGTCTTACTTCTACTAAAACTCGTGATAGGATGATAATTGCTCCGCGGTTTCAATTTCTAAAATTTCAGGAATATTTCCATTGTATTGTGTGTCCATTTTGGTTTCCTCAATCTCCATGCACCACAGTCATCTATATTGTATAACTGTTTTGTAACATACTTAGGACCTTATAACCACAGTTCGTCTAACGGAACCAGAGCATTTTATATGCCACAGATATCGATTTTTGTTCTTCAGTTTTCATTTTTTAAAATAAAATTAAACACATATTTTGACAGATTGATAATTGAAGACAGAAGTAAATATGGATAACCATAACGTAGATGAAAAGGCCTACCGTTTCGCTTTGCTTTCGAAAAATGATATTGGTAATCTTATTAAAGAAAATCAAAAAACAAAAATACCTTAATGCACAATACTTGTTTGGTTTTGCAAGTGTGAAAATATAGGCTATCTCCATACACTACAATCATCTGTTGTATGACCATTACTTAACCCTAATTTAAAATTAATATGTTTCATTTAAGATACTTAATTGAATAACTCTGAAAAATTAAAATGATCTAAGAAAAAACTAGAATAGACTTCACAAAATAATTTATTCAGAAATTTGTTTACTTTTTTTTAAGTTTCTTTTTTAAATGATATTAAAATATAACAAAAATTATATGTGTAATATCATATGAATTTATATTATATTTTGAATTAATATAAATTGAAATTACATATTTATATATTGTGATGTTTATTACAAAATGTGTTTAAAACAATAGCTATATTATATAATCATTGATACAATACCTCTATTTTTAAAATAATTAACTTTTAATTATGCTAACAAAAAACATGAAGCAATATTTGATTCGGCTATTCTCAAAAATATTTATGACGCTTTCACTTACCTTTAAATAAACTCCTTCGAATGTTTCCAGATTTTTAACCCAGCAATTGTCCTGCTAAAATACCCAATAAAATATATTTTAAAATCATCTAAGTGTACCGGATTGTTAGATTCAAAATTTATTTATATTTATTATAATATATTTCATACTGTTATTAGTGCAAACGTAGTTCAAAAAATAGCAAGTAAATTCTATTCATTTCCACGATTTTGCTAATTTATTTTCAGAATTGTTTAAAAAAATATATATTTAGACATTCGTTATTCCGATAGTGGTTGGGGGATTTGTACGAAAAGTAATGCACGGGGTCCCACAACGCTAACTCACGTAATTACTATTTTAATGATTTGTACTAAAATGAATGCACGGGGTCCTAAAAATATAATAAACCATCACAATTGGCAGTGCAAATTTAAATACATTTATGCCGAAGAACAGGTTTACCTTGAAATGTTCTTAATTATTTAAAGTAACACTTTATTATTCATCTTTTGACATATTTATTCGCATAACAGGAACTAGTTGACCTGTTGTTTCGTTTATTTTTGTTAGAGTCAGTTTTTGTCACATTTTAACTATTCAAAGTGAATATAAACGTTATTAAAATGTAGTTTTCTAATGTAATTTAATAAACATTTCAGTTGTCTAATTTTAATCTTGGGGTATGGCTGATAATTGCCATGATCTTTTATTGCGTGTTATCTTGGTGTATAATATTAATTAAAACATTTTGCAAATATATATATTTATTTATTCATTTTAAAATAAATATTATTTTGTCATATTTTTTGACGATGGTCGGAAGTAATAAATTATATTTATTAAAAAAATTATTATTATAGTTTACGTTCATCTACATACAGGCTAAACAAAATTTTTTGAGGGAAAAAATGAACAAAGGTCATAAAAACAGTTTGACTTTTAAAAAGTATATCAAGAGCAATCGAATACCACCGCACCCTAGAAAAAGCACTACACTGATCCCAATGTTAACCTTGACATATTATAATTTTGCGACTTTAGAAATGTTTAAATAAAATTTGACAATGCTTAAACTGTTTAATTCATTTATTAAAATTTAATATAATTGACGCATGGCTTATCCTAGATACACTTATAATGACTACAATAGGTGTGCAATTAAAATACATCATTCTTATTATTATATAACAACGACACACAACTTACGGAAATGACACAAGTTTCAGAATACTCGTTTTAACTTATCGTACCCATTTAGCGACGTGGAGGATATTCACGACATCTTCTGTCGCTGCAAAAATAAGTCTAAAAAGGAGGCTGGTAAACCCCCAGAATTTATATGGCTCAAGGCGCATGGTGCTATCAAGTGGAAAAGTTACAATGACAAGGAAAGAGTTGTTAGTCAGCCCAAGGTAACTGAGTTTGTTAATTGTTAAGAATTATTGAAGTGTTATATTTCAAAGAATCATATTCTACGATTTAGTACTAAATATTACTAAAAATAATTGAAATGTACCAACAAAATATTTTCTATATTATTATTAAGCAGTTTCTCGTGAATTTTTGAAATTATAAGCGATTCTGACATCATTAAATTAATTTATCAGAACTATTCAAATGTATATCTTTAATAATAAAATGTTTTTATCATAATAATACTTAGAAAGTATTATACAGAAACATAAATGATCAATACTTTAATATATATAAATGATCAATACTTTAATATATATAAATGATCAATACAATTATATTTCAGATTTACTTCTCGTAGTCTTGCCTTGCCATATTTACTTGAAGTCATTTTACTTGAAAAACCTAAATATAACTCAATAAACAGTTGAGATTTTATTTTGTAGGGTATTTTATACTTAATTGTCTTTAAATAGATGTTGCAAATATACACTTTATGTTTGGGTAATTACAATAATATATAATAATAAAAATATTCTAAAAATTAAGTTTTATGCTAAAACTCATTTCATTATTTTTCACTTGACTTCTTAGTATTGTATAGTAGATGAAAGGAATGCCGATCACACAAATGACGCTACTTTTTTCAAAGAAATCTGGGATGTAATCAACTGTGATTGGGACATAACGCAAAAGCCGAAACTCATCGTATCAATGATTGGGGACAGAAAAGGAATACCAGAGAAAGGTGAAAAATTGACTCAATTCAAAACAATGATGCAGGGAGTTATGAAAAGTCCGAGTAAGTGAAGATTCATAATATAATAATTTTGTGATAATTAAATTTATTATTTGAGTTGCTACATTTCTCATCTCCTTTTGCTATGGATTTGTACAATAACATTAAATAATAATCTGAATAGTTGAAACAAATATTTGTTATTAGTAGTATAGGAATAGTCGATCCTCGATCACCACATGACCTTTGATTAGACCTCCCCTAACCCCACCCACCCTCCTACCCATACCCCCGCCAACCACCTCTCCTAATTCCACCCCATCGCATTCTTATCAGAAATAGTATAAATAGAGAAGCTATCGTACAGCTCCGGCCATTAGTATCCGGACAGTAAGAATTTTTTTCTGTTATTTTTATTATTTTATAATTTTTATTGTTTACAAGCGATCTATTTTAGGAAACTAATGTACAA
>JAUZND010004971.1:0-11426 GCA_034780555.1 Coelogynopora nodosa
TTATAACATGATTAAAAGTTTATACTGGTTTAAAAATTCTCAGAAAAATAATTAATACTTCGCCTACGGCTCAGCATGGATTATTTTTTTTCGAATTTATAAAAACCAGTATAAACTTTTAATCATATTATAACTATATAGTATATATTGGTAAAAGCAGCAGCAGCATATACATACACACTAGACCTAAAGAACATATAGTTTATTCTCCATGCCAACTGGGAATTTTGAATATTCCACCGGCGACCAGCTTACCATAGAAAACCTATTAATGTGAAAATATTAGATATATTGGAAAAATAAACCTAGTTTAGATACAGACTAGGTGACAAAGCGGACATAAATAGTGATGTTGGTTGAGATTCTCTTAGTGTTCTTTTGATTTAATTTTTTATTGATCAATAGGTTTCTATTAGGCCTAATCGATAAATTATATTATGTTTGCTGGACATTGATATATTGACATATTATACAATATACATTTTAAAATAATTAGCAAATTAATTTAAAACTAATATTTTCAATAATTAAATAATGGTTTACTCATAGTATTTTCATTGATTTTAAAAAAGATCAATCAATTTATGTATTTAAATTATTCTTGAACGTCTATTATTTTGTAGTTGTTTTGTTTTTGAATCAAAACTATATTTAAGGTAACTGATAGTTATAATATTGCAAACAAAAAACACCGAATTGTGTTTTTTAAATCGCTAATTGCTCATTGAATATATATTAAAACTAGTATTCAATTTAATATGTAAAGTTAGTAATAATAAAACAGATACCGATTTTCATTAATATCAAAATATGAAGTTTCGGAGTATGTTTACTCAATATCCATCATACAATTTCCAAATCTGCCGCGTGTGCATTTGGTAATTGCACGATTATTATTGGGAAAATAGCAAGGCCGATTCTTTAGAACAATTAAATAATGGCAGCTCAGGGGCCCAAGAGGCCCGCCCCCTTCCCCAAACTTTTAAATGAGACTTTTTTTAAATTGTATTTCATGTATTTGTCGATTTTTTCATGTTAACTTTGATTCCCAAATTGTGGTCGCCGCCATCTTAAAAGCTTCCTGCGGCCCTGATTATTGTAGCATCATTCGGCTGAACAAAAACTGTACCATTACACATCTATGATATTAATTGATAACATTTTGATATATAATTTTTTTTTAATTACACTATTTATTCTAAATAAATCGGATTTGTTTTAATTACTCAAATTAATTCATTTATTGATTGGATCTCTTAATGTTGGCATTTTTTCTATTTCCGTAATATAACAATGAACGAAGACATCAATTAACACTTTTTTTCCATACATTTAGTAACAATATTTTCATACAACATCACAATTGAAATATGTAAAAAAAATTGCAGGCTTAATATAATCACGTTACCAGCTGAACACCACATATATTTACTACTAAGTGTGCTAATATTAACATTTGATAATCAATATTAGAGATATTTAAAAGTTGTATTATTGCTTAATACGTATTGATTGATCTTTGTAGGTGTAGGTTTATCGTTTTAAGAAATAAAATGTAAGAACATATTTTATGCATGTATTTACAAACTCTGTAGTCTATCAAATTCATTATATCTCCTTATATTGCACTATAGTGCAAATAAACCACATTACGATACAAATAATGATTGAGCGTAAGCAAAGATTATTGCATGCTAAAATACATAGTATGTTTTCTGAATATACGGTATTAATGAAAATCGTACTTTTAGAAGCAATTACGTACGAATACTTTTAAATTAATTAATATTAAGTGTAATTAGTTTTATGTAGTTGCAATGACTGCCCGAAAGTGCTAACAACAAATATACTAATTAACGACTCGTAATAAGTATAATATGATAAACCATGAATATATTATAATAAATCGATAATTTATTATAATATATCCATGGTTTATTTTAAATTTAAATAATTATTTGTTGTATTTATTGAATTGCCATTTAATTCACAAGTGAAATAAACCATTTAGCGTGAAATAAACGCTTACTTAATTTGCCACATTTAAACGGGGAATCCACTAGATAGTATGATTTAAATAAGAATAATAAATCGTTATTTAGTAGCTAACAAGCATTTATTTTTACTTCTAACATCAGCTGTCTTTAACAACACTGAATGTCCAGATATTCACAATCTCCGTCAAAAATAGAACATCCAAGACCTGAATAATCTAGTGACCAACCCCACACAAGCATCCGGATTCTGGGAAGAATTCAAGAAGAAGTTCCCCGCAGTCTAGTAGTAGTTTCCCCAATTGATTGCATGACAACGATGACGACAACAGCTGGTGAAACTCCCTCGCCGGGACGAGGTCCTGCTTGCCCAACTGAGGAGCGGCAACTGCAGGAGCCTTGCGGCCTATCGTGTGGTGGTCGTCCCTGGCAGCGACCCCATCTGCACCCGCTGCGGCATGGAACCGGAGACGGTCGAGCACTGGCTGCAGCGGTGCCCCGCTTTGGCCCAGGCGAGGGCCAGAATCTTCGGTGGCCCCAACCCACCTTTGTCCGAGTTGATGGACAACCCGTTGGCGGTGCTGACGTTTGCACGTCTGAGCCTGGCCCGGGCGTGACGTGCCGCCAACAACAACAACTGCAACAATATAAAATATGGATTTTAAATAGAAAGAATCGTATAATTTAAGGAGAGAGGTGAAATGACCATAATTGTCTCCCAGACACTCTCTTCACGTTGGTGCCCATATAATCGAGAAACCATATTTGTAATACGTTTTATTAAAGTTCGGTAGTGGACAATATTAATGAAGAGTATAACACTAACCACCCTCTAACGATGACGAACAAAAGTTATTAAACGAATAGGGCATAAAAAATACCCTATTATTTATGCTGATATATAAACTGCTGCCTTTCACATGTTTAGGTCCTTTACTGTGTATTAAATGAATGCTAAATTTAATATGGTACAAGTTTATTGAATATTGGATTATTCTACATACATATTATTACACTTGTGATTAAACATAGGCCTATGCCATGATGAAAAAAGTTATAACAATTATACAAACATAAAATTATAAGTAGACAAACATTGTTTGTAGTGTACTGATACAATATTATGGCACACATGGCAAACACCCCTGAGCACTACGCTCACTACAGATGGCTTTGTCGCACCTCACACAAAATAATTTAGACTATCTATGTCGATCATATGGGCAACCGTGGCACCCTAAACGGATTCTGTTTTGTCGGGGAGTAGATGTATGTAGGAGTGCTGTTTTGGATGCGCTGGTAACTGCAGCTGTTTTGCCATCTCTAACAGAAAATGACGCCGTCTGTGGGGGACATATTCAGGGTGAAGTGACCGTAAAAGTACAAACGTATAAAAAGTATAAAAGTATAAAAAGTATGCGACATTACCAATTTTTTTAAAAATAGTGCTAGGGGCCAATGTCTACATTTTATTATATAAAAATATATTCGGACCATTTGATCAAGCGTGTACATTCCGGCTTTGGTGCCATATTGTAGTCAAGGATCATTTGAGGCATGTTATGAGGCACTGGTCGTCATTATGAAGACTGCACAGAAGAACAACCCAAACAAACTCGATTCGATTGGTTTATGCGCTTTCACCAGCATTCCTCGGGGAATTACTGCCACATTCTTCCTCAATGTTCCATTGTAGGTCTAATTTCATCTCTGTAAAGTAGAAGGGACTGGAGACAAAAAATATCTCCAGTTATATATCTACCTGTAATCGATAGATGTTCTGTCAACTCAAGAATAACACGCAATGCTTGTCCGATTTCAGGTACTTTCCCTTATATATAGGCCGGTATATATATACATGAAAATTGCAGCAGTGATTCGCCAAAGAATCAAATAATACCCAGATTATTATTCCGTATTTTCCCGGTTTGCTGGGAATCTATACTTTGAATTGACAACATCCTCGAAATGTGACTAGCTCGTCTATCGTAATTCCGTCTTTGGGTTTTTGCAAAGAGATTGCAGATTTCATGAATAGGTTCGAATTTATTCGTCGTTTTATTCTGGTTTTTCGATCATCAAATAGAATATAAATACGTGTTCGAAACGTTCTCGAGAAATCGATTGACTAAAAATCAGACGGTCATCGAGTTTGCTCCATAATTGTCTGATTGACTCTCTCGATCATACTTCGCATGGTAAACATCAACAATAATCATTAAGCCAAAAAATGCATACATTTTTTCACGAACAGTATTGCCCCACCCATAATAATGACGATGGGCTTCGGCATTCGTATGCATTATAATGCTGTCTGTAATCTCACTGTTCCTAAAGAATTTGCAAGATTCTGCCAGGCTTTCTCCACAACCAGATCTATGATACTTATAAGGTAAACTATCATAAATTCTATTGTAATAGAAAACGTAGGCTAACTACGTTTGACAAATTATACATAGCCTAAGTATAGTATATCAAAAGCTATATACTAAGTTGACAATCACAGCTACATTATTTATACTGTTTGTAGATATATATGTTTCGAAAGAAGAAGAAAAAGCATTAATTATATATTTAATGAAGCCTGCCTTAAACATAATTGTATGAAAGTAT
This sequence comes from Coelogynopora nodosa, assembly GCA_034780555.1. Classification (NCBI taxonomy): domain Eukaryota; kingdom Metazoa; phylum Platyhelminthes; order Proseriata; family Coelogynoporidae; genus Coelogynopora; species Coelogynopora nodosa. The sequence continues at coordinate 4,608 of JAUZND010004971.1, forward strand.
TAATTAGAAAATGTATATTTTCTGCATTAAAAAATTATAAGTATTTCGTTTGCCCCTATTTTTAAAATATAAAGCTCGCAGATTCTATATATAAAGAGTTAGGATATATGTCATTATATTGCATGTTATATTATCTTATAAATATATAAGAACTTCAACTTTAAAAAAATCGATATTGATGTATAGAGGTTATAATAGAAACATAAGTTGTAATGGAAATATATCATACTGCAGTACAATTGTATTAAATCAATTATCATTATTTATTTATTACAAGGAGCATAAAGAGTTCTACTTTTCAAACAGAAATATGAGTATTGTATGTTTCTCGAAATGATGTTTTAAGCAAGTATTCTCTTTCACATTCAATGAAATTTATAAGCATGCCTTTAAGCATAATGAAATAATAAAGAACAGAATTTCGTTGTTTAAATTATAATATATACTTCATTTTAAAAAGCGTATTGAGTTGTAGTTTATAAAAATAAACAATGTAAATACAATAAAATTTTCATGGGATAAAATTTCTGTTTTTTAGCATCACTTTAAAAACAATTAATTGTATTATTTATTTTATGTATGCATTGGATTGAGAAAAAAAGTGTTTGTGATATTTATTATCAATTCTATATTATCTACGACATTAAAAATGGTTTTAATTAACTGTTTTAATTGTTGTATTGGCTTGATATATTGACAAAATCCTTCCCTGATGGTCAATCATTGTTAAAGTGTGTTAAAATTACGTTTAGAACGAGCGCCTAAGTAAAATAAGTTATGATCCATATGACAACTAAATTTATTCATAACATTTGATTTGAGAAATTCAAAAACAGAGTTTTCAGACGAGAAGTATAAGTCAGCTAACTTCAAACTTTGAGTTATTTAAAGGCAAATTTTGTACACTTTCCTAAATTAGAAATTGACATGGAAAACTTTTGGTAAGAAATAAAAAAGTAGGAAGATTTGAATTATATAAATTTTAAATATAAAACTTATAGTTTTAGAGAAAAAAAATCTCTAAAAATTATTCTTACAAATTTTCTGAACATTTTCTTCTTAGTTCCTTTTCTTCTGTTTATCTTACAAATTTCTTAAAAATATATGACTGTTAAGCCTCATAAAGAATTATAGTTTCTTTCAATTTACTTTTCGTTGGTGCTAATTCTCTTGTTTTGATAAAAAAAAGCTATATAAATTATTTTATAATGCTAGAAAGTAATTTTTTTCTTTCAATCCTTAACATTTTGATGTTACTTCTCATTTAAATATTCCACTCCTCAATGAAAGAAAGAAGTTATCATGTGAATAATTGGTTCAAATTGCACTCATTACAGTAATTGTGGCAATTACCAAGAATATATATGAACAATACCAACTTTTACAAAGTAAGCACGGCGGATTTTTGCTTTTTAAAAACAGTTCTTCATAAGGAATACTTAGTTTGTATTGCATACAACACATACATATGTGCATAAGTTAACCGATCCAAATTAATAAGCTATATACATACGTACGCGATAGTTTAATGTTGTTTGGGATTGTTTGGTAGTTTGCGGTGTATACACGGACGGAAAGGTTTTGAGACCGGTTATATAAAAATTATTGAGTCAAGAGACATTTAGAAGACCAATGAAATCCTTGATTCATAATTAATCAACAATATTAATTTTTTGTTGGTGAAGGGGTGGGGGTTGGGGTTAGATGGGTTGGAGGCGGGGAACTAGTAAATTTTGTTGGTCATATTTTATAGATTTGTTATTATTTATACGGTAATTATCTTAAAATATATATCTGAGCAGTTGAAAAAATCAACATCGTCAACAAATATTTTTTGTTCTTTTTAATAATGTAGATATAAATAATAAATATTAGATATTAGCTAATTTTCGATATACTTAAAATTTATATTTACAGTAAAATATCCATTAAAAATATTCTGACAATATGCTATAATTCTATTCCTATTTGATTCCGCATTTCAACTGCTTTCTCACATTCTTAACCATGAATACGTATATCAGCATAAGGCACGACTTTGGATACAATCAGTTTTTTTTTAATTAAAAAAATTATGTTAAATAGTCAGATATCTATATTTTATAAAAAAAGTTTAGGAGTAATGTAAAGATGTAAATAATAAAATAGTAAATATGACAGTTATTAAATATTTAATGAAAGGTAGAAATCCTAGACTTAAGTACTTGGGTGTTAAATATTGTTGATATTTGACGTTTACGAAATTTTTTAAAGAAAAATGTTATTTTATGTGTTTTCCAGCTGCAGCTAAGAACTATATATTTCTAAATATAGCGGGAATTGTTTTCTGTGTAAAGCTATCGTTTAACAATTTAATAATGTTACTAATAAGTTCCATGTTTTTAAGACCCGATGTACGAATAATTTTAATCATGATGTAAAGTTTCTGGGTATTATTAATATAAAATCCGGACGCAAAGCCATAGATTATTCAAATTAAAGAAAATAATCAAATGTCGAATGCTCTAGCGCAATTTAATGGGAGCTGATACACCTCAAAAGCTTTTCATCCAAAAAGCTGCATCCATTTTGCTCTTCGTGGTGGAGCATAATACTAAAATGAAATCCCGGATTTTTTATTTTAAACAAAATAAAACAATGCGGAAATAGAGATTATCATGATTTAATTATAAATATATATCATATATGTTTCAAATATATATATATCTTACGTACATTATAAAATTAATAGTTGACAACATTTTTGAATTGCCGGGATTATATATTAATTAGAATCAAATTTTATGATAAACACATATTAAATAAAAGTTGTAAAACTAGTCTATTTTTAGAAAAGTAGCGTTCCTTTATTGCGCTACGATATTTTTGTGATACACTCCACGTTTGAGTTTAGTACCATTTTGTATGAGTGTAAAGATTTGAAAGTCACATTAAAGATTTAATAATAATTATAAGTAATTTTCATGTAGTGGACGGTGTTAAATGTTTTACGTTTTTGTGTGTTAATTTAAATTTAGGAAAATCATTAAAATGCAACTTTATTTACCGATGATTTTAGTCAATTTATCGCCGGATTTCATTTAATAATAAATCAATGCTTATTTATTCCACTGTAACCCTTTCGGTGCCACTGGTTCCCTAGTCATGTGTCAAATGTTTTGAAAAACAGTATTTCATCCGGGTTGGGCTCAAGGAATAATCAACTTCTCTTTTGATGTTGGGCGGTTAGTGCATCCACTATAATTTATATAAACTTATTCCAAATATTGAAATATCCATAATTATATATATAGCTAAAATATATATTTAAATATATATATATCACTCGTCAAATATTCTACAATATAGTTCCATGCATATAGGGTAGGAAATTGAGTATATTCTACTCTATATTTTCATGACATATACCATTTTAGTTTTGATATGTCTACGGTTCCTTTTATAGTTTATGCTTTTTTATTTAATATTATACTTGTCGCTGTATTACAATTTATTCAATCACTTTTTAAACGTTTAATTACTCCATGCGTTCAATTATAGGCCTATATGTAAAAAACTTAAATATGGATGGTCTTTATAATTTCGTGTTCCCATTTAAATCAATACAATTTAATATTAGTGTGGCCTAATTATCGTACACTTATAATGTATTATTACTACACCTAGTAGCATATGTAGTAATACAGGCCCGTCGAAATATCTTTGCAAGTTAGGTTATGGGTGGGGGGGCGTATTTTAGACGGCGTATTAGCAATAAGTAAAAATAAAGTACAAGATTGTTTAATACATTTTTTATGGTGAATGCATATTTATCAATTTATCTAACTATAGAACATAAAATGTTAGATAAATGTAAATGTGTTCAGTTATGTAAATATTATTTGGATATATATGTTATTATATAATAATGTTATTAATAACATTATAGTATTAAAATTAAGCTATGATAGGTCACAATTATAAATTAATGTACCTAGTTAGTATAGTAATAGTTTCATCATAGTATAACACTTTAAATTACTTGAGTAAAATGTAATATTTAATTGATGAAAAAGATTCGAAAAACAAAATTAAGTTTTAAACCATTTTAAATGATAAATACCTAAAAATGATGACTAATAACATTAAATATTTCCCACGAATTGTACCGCCTATTTGAATTACGAACAACTTTTTCTGCAAATTTGATATTCACTACTACCAAAGTACCAAATTTCAGTTAAATAATTGTATGCCAATAGGAAGGATGATTTTCACGGGGGGAGGGGGGTATAGCCCCCTCCCTCTAGAAGATTATCACGTAGGATATAACAAATCAAAAGGACTGAAGTGTTAAATATGTGTCGGTTTCAGTTTGCATTCAATCTACTTCACAGTTATATGTATTCAATTTGTAAAACCGAGTTATATTTATGTTTAGTCGTTATGTGAAAAACTACGCCTTACCGAGTGGCAAAATGACTTTTTATATTAATAGAAAATAAAGAAAAACAATTTTTTCAAAGTCCCCATGATTCGGCCTTTTTTTTGTACAAATTTATTATATTATTGGAATATTAACCAAATTTGTGCCCCTCTGGCCTACCCTACTGGGCCGGCCCTGTAATACACGTAGTAATATATAAGTCTATGTATATAATATTGTAATATACATAACATATTTTATATACAATACAATACATTCATTTATATAAATTATAATCTTATATAATATTATACAGTATGTCCTTACATTTTATTTCTATATTTTACAATTTCTATAATCCTGTTATTTTTCAAAATATTTAATTTTTAGATTATATAAAATATTTAATATAATTAAATATATATATACTTCTCAATATCAATTGATCATAATAAGCGTAATATAGCGCTCTTAAAAGTATGTCGTATATCAAAATCGATTTTCTAAATTTTCGACGACAAAATGTTTTTTTTTGATATTATTTATTTAACAAAATTTTTTAAAAAAACTAAAAATAATGTATAAATTATTTTAGTGAACTTTCAGATTTTTGTTGACGCAATTTATATGGATCTTCAAAAAACATGTGTCACAACATTTTAACTGGATGAGGTTAAAACAGGTCGAGTAGGTAATAAGCTCACTTGATCGGCGCTTATTTTTCGCCACTCTATGTATCTATATCGATCAATCATCGTCTCTTTCATTGGTATTGTAAGTTTTATTTGAAGTTTTTATTTTTATTCTCGTCCGACTGACTATATATACCCAAAGTTTTACATTTATTTCCTATTTTAGTGTTTGATTTCTATACGATGATATTGTTTACTTGATTAGAAAGCCTTAGAAAGTATAACATGTTGAATTCGTATATTCGATTGAATACTATATTTAATTAGCTATCAAGAACACTATACACCAAAAAGGTAGTTGCAGATGTATGCAATGTTTTATTTTTTTTATTTATGACTGAAAATTAAAATTGCATGAATTATATTAATCGAAATATGAAATGTTGCACAATCAGTAAATTATTAAATTATTATGTAATATTTTATCACACAAATATGCCCATTATAATTATTTTTTTAAACCATATTTTCATTGTCATATTTTTTAAAGAAAATTTGGCATGTCAGCACGCAGCTTATATGTACGTACATATCCCGAAGGATTAATTATTTATTATTAACATGTTGTTGTGATAATAAATAGGATTAATTATGAGATCTATCCCTGTTTATTGATTATATTTATTAAAAACGTTTAACAAAATATGGTTAAGTTATGTAGTTAGTATAAAGGTAGTATAAAAGTATAAAGATGGTATAAACGTAGAATGTATTTACCACAGACTATTTTTATTGTCAATTTGGTATATCATAAAATATTGAAAACGCTATATGATATTTTAAAAATTAGGTAATTTCATAACAACTAAAATATATTTGCTTGCTTTATATTTCTATAAAATATTTTATTTGAAATCATTTAAAATACTTCTTCTGTAAGATTACACATAATATTACACATAAACATTAAAAAAATACATAATGTTTAGGGCACAATTCGTGACGTAAAACTAGGTCATTGTCATATTGTTATGTCAGGGTCGTGTCCAGGAGTGTTGTTATAGTTGCCCGGGCAACACCCAGGATAAAATCCTGGACACGCTCCTGAATATTAAAAAAATTATTTATAATTATAACATAAAAAACACATTTTATAAAAACATCGCTAAATAAATGTTAGATATAATTAAATAATTTCATTTATTTATTTATTTATTTATAATTTTATATACGACGAAATTAAAATTAAACAAGTGTGATCTGAATTTTTCAATGTTATTGAAATGGAATCAAAATGGAATCATTGAAAACGGAAGCTTGGTAATATTTCCAAAAAGATATCGGTGTTAAGTAAAACTGATTTATGATGATGATGATACATTCCAAGAGGCACCATAATCTTATTTTTTTGGTTCGGGGGGATGTCGCTAATTAACTAATGCCAAGAAAAGGTATACATTATTTGTTAGCTGCAGTTAGAATTTTTCAGTTTTTTAATGTCCGTCACACACGCTGACGATATCCTTTAAATTGTAGAAACCAGGTTATTTGGTTTTGTGTAAATTATTTCTAAATATGAACTCCCCGGCCATATTGAGAGCAATTTTTTTCACTGATAAGACATTCATTATTTTAGTTTCCTCCTTTTTCCATTTTTATAAGTATTCAAGGACTGTTTTACAATTAGTACAAGCTATATTTGGATTCTGTATAAAGATCAGGAGGCGATGGTCAGGACAGAATGTGGAGACACTGGGACTTTTGCTATCGGCAAGGGGGTCA
>JAUZND010004972.1:0-11426 GCA_034780555.1 Coelogynopora nodosa
GCTTTCAAACCAGACACAAAAATAAATGCGTGCATTACTGAACGTAAATACATCCGAATCCATATATTTACTTATATTTAAAGACACAATTAAGTTTTCAATAATAATATAGTAATAAAGAAATTCAAATAAATTGGTTTCCAATTTTAAAGTCACCATTTAAAGTCACCATTTTAAAGTCACAATCGTCATCGAAATTGTTGTTGATCATTAAAATCATTTAATTTTTTTATTTATTGATACAATTCGGCAATAACGTTTTCTTTAAAAAAATGCGTTTTTTGTAAATTTACACATCTTACATTATGCCGGTTATGAATCTTGTCATGGATTTCGTACTCATGAAATATGTGTTAGATAAAGATTCAATACATAAATAAATAAGAAAATCGTCAATACATATTATCAAAATTAAGCATAATAAAATATAAATAGAAAATTCTATTTAAATCAATTTGATATATTTTAAGTCCATGATTTACAGTCTGCAACTGACGACGTGACATAATAACCTTTTTAAATTAATTACAATATTAAAAAAAGTATTTCCAATACTTATCCCATATACTGACCATATGATAGTAATATCAGCAATGGATTTCGAAATAGCCAGGAACCTTTTGAAAAACATAGGTTTTTTGATAAATGTACGAAAATATATATAATCGATATTTAGCCTCGTGTTTGAAAATTTGAGTCCATCTGAATGTAAACTTTTGCACATTTAGGTCACGATTTCAGCCAGTCAGCTTGTTTGTGGTATAAATTGAATTGTTAAGAATATATTTTGCACCTATTAAACATAAATGCATGATAACAATATTGATGTACAGTTATATTATATGGTTGAACAATTGTATTTTATTTTTACTTCATATATTCTAACCACTAAAATTCGTTACATATTATTTTTTCATTAAAAAAAGTTTCAAAAAATGCAAACAGGATTTGTTTTCTTTCCTTACTTTGGTTCCCATTTGAAACAATAATATCCTTTATATCATTTTTTTATATTCGGACATTATTAAGCATTATATAACTACTTTATATTGATATATATATACATACATATATACATAGCATATATTTTTAATAAGCAATACATAACTCGGATACGTACACATATTTGTTTTACATTATATTTTATTTTTTAGAAGTTTTTTTACCGTTTTATAATTTAGTAATTGTTTAAGATATAAAATAGATATTTTGTAAACATGCACAAATAATAATTAATTATATTATGCCCTTATATTAATAAAAACTAAACAAACAAAATTTGGAAAACACGATGGAAAAAACGCAGTTAAACCTAATTTTTTTTAATTATTGACAATTTGAGTCAAGAATCAAGTTAATGAAAAATAAATAAAATGCTATGTGTATATTATATAACATAGATATTTATTATTAAATACGATGAACGTGATGTACACATGAATGTACATAGTACATTGTATTTAGTATAGTACATGTATTTAGTATAGTACATGTATTTAGTATAGTACATGTATTTAGTATAGTACATGTATTTAGTATACTAGTACATGTATTTAGTATAGTACATTGTATTTAGTATAGTACATGTATTTAGCATAGTACATGTATTTAGTATAGTACATAGTATTTAGTATATTATACACATACATAGTTACACATGGACGCTATACGTGCAAAGCGAAGCTGACGCCAAAAAACAAAATAGGTAGAAGTTTGAACAATCCGATCTGACGGATCAGAATTCAGAACACCAATATAGGTGTATAATGGAGTAATTATTATATGATAATAGTAAGACACTGTAAACTAGTAAACTATGTAGTCAGTATATCGAGTTCTAATTTATTCTAATATAATATATATTAAGAATTGAGTAACTAACTTTGACCATCGAATAGTCTTATACTTACTTATTGTAGAATTTTAAGAAAGTTAATTGTAAAAGTATATTAATATATTCGATATATATTAAATTGGACAAACACAGATATCTCAAAAAATAAAAATGATCATATATACGACAAGGTTAATATCAATCCATATTTTGTTGACTAATCTTTTTACCAAATGGCGATATACTACCTGACAAAAACAGTCAGAACCGGTAGTGAATCGTCAAGATTTAGGAGAAAATTGATTTGTTCAAATTTTGAAACATGTCATTTTCGAATATTTTGGCAACCCCTAAATTGGCCTTATGTGCCAACGATGTCCGATCAAAAAATATTTATTGAGACTCACTTAAAACCGAGCGCGCGCTCATGAGCGCACAAAAACCGAGCACACCCGAGCGCGCTCGGTTTATTACTTAAAAACGAGCTAATGAACGCGCTTGGTTTATGGTTTGAAATTACATGAGCTCGGCTCGGTATTATTACTTAAAAACAATGTATTTCACATTGTTGAATAAATAGATAATTAGTATTTATTATCCGTAATTATTATAGGCACAAACCATATGAATTATGCATGATACAGTTTATTAGTAAACAAAAGATCCAGGTGTAACAGGTAAAGGCGCAGCAGTAGTAGGAGTGGCGTCCTCCACGTTTCGGGCAGGGAGGATGTGTGAAAGGCATGTATGACATGTATGCAAAATCAACACATTTTATAATAATATAGTTTATACTATATTATTCGGCCCAGCTCATGTAATTTCAATCAACAAACCGAGCGCGTTCAAATGCTTGTTTTTAAGTAATTGTGATTCTCGTAAATAAAATTTAATATATAAAGTAATATACCGAACGCGTTTTTTAAGTGAGCTCGTTTTTAAGCAATGAACCGAACGAGCTCGTGTGAGCTCGGTTTTAAGTGACTCCCATATTTATTGTAGTTTGTAATTATTGCAGGAAGTATGTTATTGTAATTAACAGAAATAACTTTGTAAGTGGGCGCCCTGTAATCCACCGCAGAGATTAAAGTACCCTTACCCACCAGATTTATGCGAAACACAAATATTATTCTTTCGGCCCTCAAAAAAGCCAGAATATTTTCACCCCTACATTAAGATTTAATTAAGCAAAAACTTGGTAATTGCCCGCTATATTAGAATAAGGCAAAAATTTTATTGAATTATATGTAGCTTGCTATAAAACGTTAATTTTCTACTGCATTTAATTTGGTATAGTCTTAATATCGTAAACTGATTCTAAAACAATATATGTTATTGAATTAAAGCAAATAATTAAAATAAATGCCACGTGTTACATAAACTTCGTAGCAATAAACTCACCTTACCTTTATGACGGAACCCCAGAGTACCTTAAAAGGGTCCATTCTGGAGTTTCTAGATAACTTCAGCCCCTTCTATAAATGGCAGATTTAAAATTTGTTTAGTAATTACTCAATCTGTGTGCATTTGTTAAGTATAACATTAATTTTGTTATTCAGCTTCTATAACTAGTCTATAATAGTCCCACACATGGGGCTATTATGAACAATATTAATTTTAGCAAACTGTTGGCATATTGAAATATTTTATTCTTTACATACAATAAAAACCATTCATTAAGTTATAAATTAATAAAATCTGTGTCTAAATTCTTTTAATTTATAGGTGATTGATATATATATCGTACTTACTTTATTTAGAATTTAGCAAAGTTTTCTGGCTAATCAAATTGAAGAAAATTCGCTTTTTGTAATTAAATCGCATTATTTGCATGGATCTTTCAAAACAATGTTCGTTACGGTTTCAAATCAAAACCTTAAATTATTATTGTTAGAATAGTCAATATGTGATATAATACACATATATATATAATATATAATACACACAAAATGTGATACATCATAAACAATAAAATCTTGAAATTAAACTTTTTAAAACTATCAGTCAAAGAAAATTTCATCAGCAAATATACATAGCCTGCTATATTTATTTTCATCTCCCACAAACAAAAACAACATAAAACAAGACAACAGGAATATCAACAAACACGTTTATTCAATAATATTTACGCGAGATATCTTGTACAGGGAAGTGTCGGATAAACAATCCCAAACACCACTCCTCCCCAATATAGTCTCCGCGCGTTGAAAACTAAATTTAATTACAAATTTACACAGGGTCGAACGCGCGCGGTCCGTCACCCCTTAGCAAGAGTATATTATAGTACAACGCCAGAGACGGTGCCAATAGAATATGCACCTCACACATACGTCGCCGCCGCTTATTTGAACAAATAAAATATATGTGTATGTATAGGTCACCACAGGAGCAACAGACTCTCTCTGGTAATGTAATGAAATAAGAATAAATAAAATGAAGACTGTACATCAACACGGAAACATAAAATGCGAATGAGCTTGCTAATTGCTGTGTATACTATAATAGAGAAGGGTGGTCCTCCACCCCTCCCCCCTCCCCCACCAACCCTTAAGCAAAATAAAATGAAAAATCTAATTTTAGCACTCATAAAATAATTATGTACACAGAAAATAAAACACAAACGTGACATTTATCGAAAACAATATTTGCAACATGAGAGATAGAGAGAGAGAGAGTTTTAATGTTCATGGAATGCTTTTAGATATACCTCTATTATAAAATAACCTATCAGACAAGACCGCAACATAACCCTAAATTCATGAAATTCAAAATCTCACTCAAAAGTTAAATCAAATATCTGCAGTAATTATTTACGGAATTTTAGGGGGCAACAAAAATATGTAGTCTCAGTTAACGGCATATTATAGGTAACGAAAATAACAATTTGCAATAGTGTTACAATCCAACCAACACATTCCAGACAGGAAAATATATACAAATAAGCAGTTAAATGGCAGTTTGACTGACTCATTTGACGGGTTCTGTATGCATTACCATCTAGCAATGGTAAGGATAAATTGATTTAAAGAAATTGCAAATCAAGCGAGCGAGTTGATTCGACTATTTTAATAGTGGTCTGCTGATAAATTATTCAATATAAATTCAATATAAATCAATGTAAATCTGAACATTCACCGAACATTCAATCTTAACAAGGAATTAAATTAATTTTTACAAGAAATAAGAAAGTACACATTGTACTACTTACAGTAGTATATATTATGTACAGTTATTTTTCCAATAAAAACACACAGGGTAGCGCGGCTACCTCGAACTAAAATTTAACACAAACTGACAATGGTACAGCAACACGAGAAAGGCCGCCTATAATATCGACCATCAGCATAATAACATTGCGGTACACAAAAACGTATTTACCACATCAACACACAAAAACATCTCCATTTTTTATCGAACAAGCAAAACTCTAAAAGAAAATCATCATACAGTATATCGGGCGGACGTTGTGACGGGTGATTCTTCTTCTTACAAGGAGCCAATTTAACCGCTCTAAAATTCGACAATAGTTACACCGCAACTGGTACAGATTAGGCCCGATTTAAGCCTTGACCCTAATCACCAACTTATCCAAAGTAGGTTTCAACATATTATTAGGATTCATTTAGTTTATTAATGTTTAGGCCACAGAGATACCTATCTACAGACTATTATATCATAGCGGTGTTTGAAAAGCGAAATCGATAATCCATAAATCACAATCGATAAATGACTTATACAAGTTCCAGTTTAGTTCTTCGGAATACAGAGCTAGTGCAAAGGAACCCCCGACTGCGGGTAAAAGTTGTACAAACTTGTGTCAACTAATTTACAGAAACAAATATATATATACAATAGATTCTCGTCTGAACGTTGAAATAAACTTACTGGGAATAGACTGTGTGTACATGTCCTGAAATGGGACCTAGTTGCACCAGGCACATTTCGGAAGGGGGGAGGGGGGGGGGGGATATGCAGTAACTCTCCATAAAGTTAGTATATTGATTAATTTTTCAAGGGCATTCTAAATATTATGTTATTTTCTTATTATTTGGCCGCTTAGTCAGCTTGTCTTTTCAGAGACATGAGCTAATTAATATAATGGATTAATTAGATGAAGCCGGCGACAATAGAATGAAAAATTAATGCTGTTTAGCTGATACAAGGATGTGAGCGATCCACATAAAACATCACTCTTAAAAGTTTAAATATTTTTGACAGAGATATTTTGCGAAGTGCATTAAAAAAGGCTATTTTTCGCTTTTTTAAGTAATGCTTATCACGTAATTCTATATAAATAAATGGACTTGAAAGTGCATCAAATATGAGGCAGATACCGAAAATTTCAAGGGTTTGAGCAACAAATGATCGATAACAGATAGGTCAATTTGTCCCACCCCTCTGGCGTTTCTAGGATTAAAAATCACTATTTTCTCCATTTAAAAGGGGACCTCAAGGTAACGTATAAAAACTCAATTATCGAGATAAGAAGTAAGATAAAATCAGATGGATTAAAATTAATGCGCTCTGCAAATAAAAGGAATGACTGTTGACTCAATAGTTGCTGTCCAGTAAAACCTAAAAACTGAAGGTTTAGTTTACCTCGTCCTATATTATATAATCATTCGCGGTTTTCATTTGAGCCAGAAAGAGTCAGAAAGAGTCAATTCAGTTCAATCTATAAGTTATTACGTCACAAAATATGGCGTTTCGATTTATCGCTTAAGTTACAGGATCTGGAGAAATTAAATTATACATTTATTGCAATTCTTTAAAATATATTTTTTTAAACGCATGAGGAGAATTACAAGTTAAGCAATTTAGATTTTATTAATGATGTTGTTACAGTTTACGTGACTAATAATAATTAAAGGTAATATAAATATGCTATTTATATCACGAAATCATTGCCGCGTTAAACTAAATTTAATTTTTAAAAAAGGTTAAACTAATTTTCAATTTAATAAAAGCCCAAAAACGTGGGTCAGCGCCGATGACAAGGAAACTGATCATCACCTGACTCAACGCAACAACTCAGCAGTGGGAGTTGAACACAAGAACAACATCAAAAGACCAGCTGCCTGCCTGACGGGCACAACTCAGTTACTCAGCGCTATCGTCTCGTGGATCAGTTCATTGGTGGCCAACGTTTGCTTCTCACAGATGAAAACATAGGTGCACCGTTCGTCGTCCTCGGACAGCTGAGGAACGCCCAGTTTTCCGCCGCCGGTTGCCGTAGCAACGGGGCGGGTGATTGCCGCCGCTGCCGCCGTCGGGTTGACCAGGGTTGTGGTCGTGACTAGGCGGCCGTTGGGCAGTGTCTGGTGGTCGAAGTCGATTGTTGCGTAGTGGAGGTGGTGATTGTTGGCGGCGGGAGAGGTGGAGGAGGTTGCCGCCGGCAGAAGGAATGAGTTGGCGGCGGTGGAGGTGGAGGGGGACTGGGGTGCCGGTGGCGGCGGCGGTGGTGGGGAGGAGGGGGCGGCACCACCGGGATACTGGTGGCTGTTGCTTGAGAGAGGGGCCATCAGGAAGAAGACATCGTCCTCGTCGCGGTGGCTGTTGTTGGGGAAGTTGGTCTGAGAGAGAGAGAGAAGCTTGTTAGGAGAACAGATTTGTAACAGCTACAATTAGGATAGATGGGACATGATCTATAATGAAGTTTCGGAATTAAGCGACTACAATATTGTCACTCTCTATATTATAATATTGTATAATATTGCCACAACTAAAACTCTAAAAGATTTAAAGAAAAGGACAACTGGCTAGGAAGCTACGCCAACTCAGGTGAAGATAATTTTAGCGCCGAATAATTTTTTATGTTTTCACTTTTAACGAAGTATTATGACTAAAAAATGCAATTAAGACTTTATTTTGGACTCATTTAAAAAAGATTATTAGCAAATATGATTGAGTTCGTAAATTTTCTGCAATACCAGTTTAGTTCAATAAAATACTCTATATACCTATACATAATAATTGTTTTTAGATCAAATACATTTAATAATAATCAAGAAAACAATTTTTTTAAAGTTGGATTTATATATTACAAAACGGAACATCTTGTCAAATTATAACATTGTTGACATTCAAAGAAAACAAAGTCCCCTAATGCTATGGGTACCTAGATTGTACTACATTTTTCTTTTCTCTATAATATGTGGCAAAAAACAGGACAAACAGCCCGTCTCGCTGTTTTCTCTCTCTATAATATCTGCTATATTTATATATATACATTATATAATTTATCTGCTGAAGACAGGACGAGTGGCAACCCTGCGACTGTGTTTGGTTGAACGGTTACACTATAGAAATCTTGATTGAGAGAAACCAATTTCATGGGCTTTTTCTTTCTTTCAATAATTAATGTTTCAAAAAGTTATATTTTAGAGGATTGGAATATTCTCACAGAATGGAAAATTATCGAAATATATTATTTGATTGAATTGTTATTTCGTACAGTTATTACCATTTTATTACGGTCCAATTTCACTTTAATTTATTAGACAAAGATTGTTAAAATGTTATTCAATAAAGAATCAATTCTATGAATTATTTATTATATTGATAGACTAACATCATTGACACGAAAAGCAGTTTCTGTGAAAATACTCACTATTGCCTTTTGTCAAAACGGGACCACAATGTTGCGTTAATGTAGGAAACGATCGATACACTACCAATTAGCTTTTGATTGGCTGACAAATATAACACTAATTCGGTTAAATATTCCAAAATATGGTCAAATTGATTGGGGGTATCCAAGTCAACGCTCAGTGGGCCATTTCATAACACTGATCCAATTTTTTCATATCCTAGTTGCCTAAAGTCAGATCTGTTGGATATCTGAGCGAACTTGGATTTTCCCAACCGATGCAACTACAAGTCAATATAGCCTACATTGAATCCAGTTTCTCGACCATAGCTGTTGTAAGCTCCGACTAAGTTAATCAATATGTTTAACAGGTCGGGTCATAAATATTTCAGGAAACTGACCAGTTATGGTCATTACACTAAGTTATGGTCTTAACTTTGTCGGCAAAGTAATAATTTATAATAATCAGAGTTCATTTCAAAGCAATAAATAAAAATTAGAATCGGTATTTTAAAATACACCAGACTATACCTACATTAGACTATACAGTCAGAAAAAAACAGTGGTAAAGGGAAATGTTGTCGTATAAGGTATACTTTTGTTATAATTATGGTAATTAATATAAATATAAGATTTTGAAGTTTATTTTAATGTTTTAAAATGTCAATATTCAAAGAAGAAAAATAGGTTTTGTAAAAATATATGAAATACATATCAAGCATTGTAATTATATATCTTGATGAAGATTAAGAAAATCGTTACTATACCAAATGTACAATAATAATCAGACATCAGTATAAACATCAAATATAATATACAGTACTCGAGTTTTCGTCAAAATTTTGTTAGACCATACTTGTGCACATTTTCAGACCATTTTCACTAGAAATATCGGATTTAAATACCAATTTAAAGAGATGGTATATATATTATTGTTGTTTGCTTTATTGATTGTGTTACTGAGTCTAAAAAGAGTTTAAAAAGTTTAATAAGAGTCTAAAAAGTCAGCCGCCAATTTTAGACAGTTCTAAAACTAAAGAAGTCTTTCACTCAAAACAATATATCACAAAACAAGCATTGTGTTGAAACGTATATTGTTAATTTTAAACTACAGCCTGTCTGGATATATAGTCCTTTGGCAGAATTCGTAATTTATCGTTTCTTTTATATACTGTCTCAGTTTTTGTTCGTGCTATCTCCCCTATATCTCCTAAGCATTTTATTTTATTTAATGGGAGTTACAATTGCCGAACAAAAGTAACCATATTAAAGAATAAAAGGCTTATTACCCTCCATATAGTTACGTAATTCAACCGACATTTTCATGGAAATTATAGCCTTCTACACTGGTATAATTAAAAAGGGAACAAACAGAAACAAAAAATTAATGCGCCTATAAAATCATGTAGGTACACCATTATTCACCTTCTAAATAACCGTTAGCAGGCACTCCATATAAAATGGCTTGTTAGGTTATTTATGTCACATAGAGACAGGGAAACCATTCATGTTTATTAGCCCACATGCACCAGCAGCTGCTTTTAATTAACCTCAGTGTAAAACGACTTTTCAATAAACCAAGTGAAGCAACAACATATAATATACTTACAGCTAACAATTAAGCTATAATGCGTGACCTCGGATATGACCAATATTATTCCTAACTTGATAATTGTAATTTCCCCCAAATACAAACAAACTCAGCTGAATTGGTAATATAAAAAAAGGTTCCTCTGCCAACTCTTCTGATTGGATATTAAATACGAATAATCGAGTAACCCATAACTGTAATATTAACCAACCCAAACCGGTTCCTTTAATGGCAGTAAACACAGACAGCAGAGGCAGTATAAAGTATTCTAAGCTGCAATATATAACATAAAACGATACAGCACACTTCATGCTTCTTACATAAGATTATGTACATTCGATCATTGAACTAAACCGGTACAAAGGTAGAAACAACCAGTCAGCCAAGGTTACTTCCTCTAAATCTGTACAACACATTTCCAGTTGACTATTTTCGCTGGGTACAGTATACATAGATGAAAGAAAGAGCTACTGTTGTGCACAGATACGGCAGGGCGTGATTTGTGTAACCTCTTTCAAATGTACACTGCAATAATGTAACCGAAACATAATATTATACATGGTCTCGGCTACTGCAGTTTAATATACCTACTATAATAAGGGCGGCGGTAAAGTAAAAACGGTCTTATCCTCATTTATCACAAGTGCGAAATTGTTTAATGTGACAATATAAATAACAAGTTCAAAGTTCTAGTCAACTAACCCACCTCTAAATTTGGTCCACATCGCAGCTATACCCATTTGATGGTAGTACTTTTGTTTATCACGATAAGTCTAGCGTATTACAGGAAAACAGATGGGCTATATTTGAAATCTCTTTTAATTTTTGCAATAGTTAAATCATAGATATTTATTTTATTATGAAACTATAAAGAACATAAAGTTAAGAGCTGGGGTGCAGCCTCGGAGCGGCTCATAAATGTTCAAATATAGTTTAACTATATATACTCCTAAGAAATTAATCACAAGGAACATTTCATCTTTTTACACACATACTTCAGTCGTAATATAAATGAATATACAATATATTGTAAATATATATATATATATTTTTTTAATTTTCAGGCATTTGTCGTTTATCCTAATATTAGTAGGTACATGTTGTAATATATATTATAACCAGAAAATACGCTGAATCAAATTAAATAAAGAAATTAAAAAATATATTTCAATGCTTTCCTGAACAATAGATGCTATGTAGGTGTGTCTGTATTTACTCAAATAGTTATCTAATTATCATTTATTTATATGTATTCTGTCAAAAATTCATCTGTTTAATAAATAAATGTATATATTAATATATACTGTAGCTCTCCTTTACCCCGGTGGGGGGGGGGGGGGGGGGGGGGGGGGGGGGGGGGGGGGGGGGGGGGGGGGGGGGGGGGGGGGGGGCGGGGGTCGGGGGGGGGGGGG
>JAUZND010004973.1:0-11426 GCA_034780555.1 Coelogynopora nodosa
AGACCACCCTCCTGAAGAGCGAGGTGCACGAGTACTACGCCAGGGGGAAGCACGCCGAGGCCTCCGAGTCCACTCGGATCCACTTCCTGCTGCTGAAGCACACAGAGAGTCTTGTCCGTCGCTCCATCTGGCAGCATATCGCCCCCAGCGGGCGGGCGTGCATCCTGTTCTACATCAATTCGGTCTACCTTTCCTCGCCCACTATCCTCAACACGTCTTCGCTGTGACAGTGTGTTACCATTCTTGTTGGAGGATCTGGCGATGTTTGCCTTTAACACCTTTTTAGTTGTGTTATGCATTTTATTTTTAATGCCTTTTAATTAAGTCACGTCATTTTTTGGTTGTTTTTTTTATTTTTTTGTGGTTTCGCTCATTAATAATATTTAGAATGAATTCCAATCCATATTTTTAATAAAGATTTATTTGTTTTTGTTAACATCTTTCCTTTTTACTTTTTCCGTCCGCTGGTTGATGGCCTTGATTGGTCCTAGCTTAATGAATCTGAATTATTATTGATGACTGAGATGATGAAAGTTCTCCTGATTGGCAATGCTTATAACAAGTAACACTCCTATCTTGTTTTATAGTGCAAGGTTTTTTTATTGTGTTATATTTTGACTCATAAAATTAGCATCATTCTTTTCTGGTCGAACCATTGCAGTATCCACAACAACATAAACTTCTATTTTACATCCTACTTTTATGACAACCCAGTTATCATTTATTGTTTTAATAATTGAATAATAGTGGTTCTCGATGTGTGCTTTAATCTAAAAAGTGGAATTCCATTAATCCTTAAAGTATCATTTAAATTTTGCTACAGAAAATGGTTGTACAGCCACTTCTCTGTAAATACTCAAGGATTCCCTGTTAATAATAGCTTTTATTAGTTTATATTTTTTATTTACCGAATAATTTACCGTCATTCATTTTAACTATATAGTAGAGACAATATCGTAAAGGTTTCTCGCCAATTATTTAGGACCTTTGATAAGGAATGACGTAATAAACAGATAAGCAGAGAGAATAACATTCGTAGCAAACTATAATCTAATATTTTTTTATTGAATTGCTTTCGTTGGTGTGTGCTTGAATCTAGATAACGTTTTGTTACACTGCATTGAATAATAATTGCGTACGTAAGTATGCACAGAATAATTCACTTATAAAACGCTTGAATGGACAAGACTAAGTTGCAAGATATATCCAAAGTTAACAAAAAGCATAACGATTTGTGGTGCTCCTGTTCTGTTTGGCTAAATTCTATTGTCGTTTATCATTTGCGAAGGATTATATAACGGAGATTTTTAATTCAAATTTACCGAATGAAAGGGACAACAACATGTTTTGACATAAAATTGATTGAAAATATATTTAAGCTAGCGTTAATTTTTGTTCTTCATCTTTTGGTACTACTTATAAAAAATATCGTGAATTTTAGATAAATATAGGAAAGGGATAGCTTTTTTAAAAATTGATAAACACATTAAATGGGGATTTTTCAAAGGTAATTGTCACATTTGTAGTCTTTTAATAACGCTTCTTAACATATGAAATTAACAACTAAATTCGTGTAGATCGTTATTTTGTATAATCGCGGGCACCAGTGACTCGTATTTTTTGTTAATCGAAAAATTTGAATCCATTTAGCATGGGGGGGGGGGGGGGTAGGTAGGGCCATTGACCAACCAACATTTTGGTGGGCATATTTCTCGAATTAGTGCTATCTGTATGTATTAGTAGAATATCGTTACAAAGACACCATTTAGAATTTACTAATATAGCCTCTAAAAGTCTTTATTCTGTTACTCTATCAGGGATGGTCCAAAGTTAAAATTTGGTCCTACCAATTAGAAAATGTTTGCGTCGCCCCTGTTTGGCTATGATATAGGTATATATATTTGAAAAAAGTATGTAACAATTTGTAATAGAGACATTTATTAATTAAATTTGAATAAAGAATTTAACATAAAAACCATTCTTAATGTTTATATTCAGTATGTATAGAAATCTTCTCTTTCTGACTACAGCCTGTAAAAGAAGATTTTGTCCGATTTAGGATAAATTATGTTAAAAAATGCAGACGCAGAATAGACTAAAACTTATAAGTTGTTCCTGGTGAATTTTCATGACTATTCGAGATATACTTTTCGTACATTTCGACTTTCGTTTACAAATGAACATATTAAAACGATAAATGAATTATTTGGTATTGGACTAAAATTAAAAGGCGATAGCTAACATAGTTTAAGCAGTGCACAGTATGTGCAAACACTTGTTTATTTATAAAGTTTACAACTAATTAAAATATTTTTTAATTCTCACATGTTTTCGGAGATCGTAGTTTGGTTTGTAATAATGTACACATACACAATGCAGTTGTGAAATATAATACATGTTTTAAGGTTCAGTCCGAGCAATTAGAACAAGTCTAATTGAAATTTATAGCCATCCTTAACTTACATATATTTATGATTATAATGTTTACGATAATTCGTAGTTAACTTATATAGGATACATACAGTAGGGTGTTCTTCAATTGACACTGATATTGTATTGTATAGCTGGCTGTTAACTCGGATATACAACAAACAAATTAAGACATCTAATCAACTGATACCATGTATTTTACACAAATGCGATCCTGAAAATAAATACAGAATTGACTAAAGTTCGGATGAGCAGTAAATTATGAAAGTTTATTGATTTATTGATAATTATATGATTTCAGATACCTATTGATTAAATGAATGTCAGTATACTGTAAAATTTTTATAGATTTATATATAATAAATTATCCATATTTTTGTCCTATAAACAATTTAATGGTTCTCGTTGCTAACATACTACTACTATAATATTTAAATATATATATTTTGCTAAAGTACATTTAAAATTATTAATTAAACTTTAAGTATAAAAGGTACAGACCACAGAGTTCGCATGATATTTTTGGTTGGGAATATTAAATAATTGTGAATCTCCATTTTGAGAATATCTGTCTATTTAATAGAAATATGTTCATTCTGTATTATTTTGTAAATTGTACAAAAATAATACAACTTTATCTAATTTTAGCTACGATTCTAAAGATATACAATTAAAATAATAATTTCCTAAAATTCGATGTGTTTGGGGAAGCCTCACTAATTGAGCAATATGCACAGTTATTTTTGTATTACATTATTATTATAATCCTAAATCTATTCCTTAACTTTTATCTTCGAACACACATTTAACCAACTTATCCAGCATTCCGGAATGATTCCCTCAAAATGCCATCGATTCGCCGGTCAGACAGTGTTCGCCACCGCTAGTGAACCCGTGGCAATCTGTTGCGCTGGTAACCTGGCTTTCATAGCCTGCGAGGACTTTCGAGTTGTCGTGCACGACCTGTCCGAAGCCTCGGCCCCTGAGGTCGCCCAATTCGTCACCTGCGGCCGGGTTAAACAGATCCAGTACTGCGAAGTTGGTGAGATTTTTTTCTTTCTTTTTTTTTGATACGGCATTCTCGTCATCACGTCTCACCATGTGAAAAATACGAGTCTCCCGCCATGCCTAGTGAAATGCCCTCCACAGCAGACCTGTGTGATTAACTTGACTTACTACTTGAGAAGCAGTTAAGAGTTAAGCGGAG
This sequence comes from Coelogynopora nodosa, assembly GCA_034780555.1. Taxonomy (NCBI): domain Eukaryota; kingdom Metazoa; phylum Platyhelminthes; order Proseriata; family Coelogynoporidae; genus Coelogynopora; species Coelogynopora nodosa. The sequence continues at coordinate 3,638 of JAUZND010004973.1, forward strand.
GTAGACACCAGCATCCACCGCAGATGGCAAAGCAGCCACAGCAATAGACGCCGATGCGCGGACAGATATTCATCCTAACGGATTGTTGAGACGCACCACAACGGGCACTGTCTATGAGCCTCTCTGGGCAGCCGCTGAATTTAATCATGTAAGGTGGCCTGGTCGGGATTCAAACCAGGGACCTTCGGTACTAGAGGCATGCAAGCTACCTCTACGCCACCGCGGCTCTAGAGGGCTGGCGGGCTGGATGTTGCGACAGAACGTTGCTATAAGAGAGCTATAAATGGAATTTAAAAAGAGTTATTGATAACAAATTATACGCTTTATGTTACATACTACTTACAGGGTGTTACATGCTACTTACGGGTGTCCACGTGTATTTAAATGTACTTGAATTTTGAAAAGTACCATATTGTACATGAATTTTGAATAGTGTACTTGAATTAAATTTTTGTTTATTAATGTATGACATTTCATTTTAATAATAACAATTGCGTTTTTTACAATATTGGAGGCCTTCCTGCCGAATAGAGTCGTAAATTCCAAAATGTAAATATTTTATTTAAAACAGAATTATTACTGATATTTAAATTATTCTAATATGGCTGGACGTCCTGCGATAGCTTGCCAAAAAGAAAGTCCGTCGTCAACACTAAACATCGGAGATATAGTTGTAAATAAACACTCTTCCAAATTCTTGAATTTGTACCTAATTTTTTGGGGGAAATTTACTTGAATGTACTTAAAATGTAATTGATTTATTTGGAAGATATAGTGCAGACACCCAGTACTTACCGATTGCATCAGTACAAATTTTATAAAATATTGTGTATTTAAATGATACTTTAAATTAATCCCTGCTAGCACACATAAATAATTATTTTCGTAACACATGTTATGACCTGTACATTTATATTAATAATTATTATACCATAATATTTACAGTATGAATAAAGACAGAATATTCGAATTGTTTTTCCAATTTTCCCATTATTCCCACTAAAACAATCAACTAGATATGAATACGTCAGGGAAGGAACCATAGACAAACTGGAAGTTTGATCGTGTAAATTAAGTTATTTATGTCATCAGTAAATATTAGTTTAATTTCTAAGGTTTTTAGGTTAGATCTCCTTAGTAACAAATATTTAAATAGAAAAGAAAAAAAAGTTATTATAAAACTGAATGAAACGAGGAAACAATACACGAATATTAATTAGTTTAATCATATTATTTAGTTGTGAACTGTCCGATCAACTCTGCCCATTTTTAATGGTTTCTTCTTTTAGTTTCATGTTTAACTTTATTTTGTCAGAAGTTTATATTTGTTGTGGAGAAGAACTAACCATACAATATAATTCACAATGTTTAGTTCACAAGGTTTAGTTTAAACATTAGAAAATTACATCCGTCATTGTCAATAAATTCTGCTACATTTATAACACGTTACTTACTAATGGTATCAGTAGTGAAGTATTTTATTTACTATTGTTTTGCAGGAAAAGTTATTGCGTGCATTGAACAAAAGCAGCCCAAAAATCTCTCTGCTGACGGCAATACCGCTCGTTGCTATGTCAACTGGGAGAGATTCGAGGGAGGCACAGCCAATCGAATTCGATCTGCAATTATGCGTCGATCAAGCCTTTCTGTGCGACGGAAGTCAAGTGGGTGTATGTATTATCATCTATCGGAAATAATTTCAATTGCGAATAACATAAAAAATAAATAGATTAATGATAAATTTGATATCACAGAATTACGTCAAAGTATAAAATACATCGCCTAGGAGAACTTAATGTATTTCAACCAATATGAACTAAGATACACATGGGGAAAGTTATCTGTATATATATAAAACTACACAAATTAATATTTATTTAGAATTAATTTTTATATCATTGTTTTTGAGAATGTTAATAATGAATGTTGTTTTCTTTTCTTTCCACTGTAATTATTGTATTTAAGTACTTTTGATTATTGTTCTATACTGTATGGGCTGTTTTTGATATTTAACTTTTCAAATAATTTTTGAGAATGATTTGTATAGAGGTGAAATATGGAAAATAATATGTTATATTTGTTAAAGTGTAATTTACGATTTAATTAAAAAATTAAAAGTTAACTCGCTATTATAAACATATTCATTGTTCGGCTTTTTGAAAATATCCATACAGAAAATCAGTTCAAACTTGATCAGGTTTTGTTTTTATTTAATATGTTTAACCCTTATCGTAACTATCTGCACTATCAAACCAATCAAAACCAACCTTTCACCACAGACAAGTGTCACACTATATCTTCGCCACATACCACTATCACTCTCTATCCTCGCCACAGACCACTGTCACTCTCTATATCCTCGCCACAGACCACTGTCACTCTATATCTTCGCCACAGACCACTGTCACTCTCTATCCTCGCCACAGACCACTGTCACTCTCTATCCTCGCCACAGACCACTGTCACTCTCTATCTTCGCTACAGACCACTGTCACTCTCTATCTTCGCCACAGACCACTGTCACTCTATATCCTCGCCACATACCACTATCACTCTCTATCCTCGCCACATACCACTATCACTCTCTATCCTCGCCACAGACCACTGTCACTCTCTATCCTCGCCACATACCACTGTCACTCTCTATCCTCGCCCTAGATCACTGTCACTCTCTATCCTCGCCACAGACCACTGTCACTCTCTATCTTCGCCACAGACCACTGTCACTCTCTATCTTCGCCACAGTCCACTGTCACTCTCTATCTTCGCCACATACCACTATCACTCTCTATCCTCGCCACAGACCACTGTCACTCTCTATCCTCGCCACATACCACTATCACTCTCTATCTTCGCCACAGACCACTATCACTCTCTATCTTCGCTACAGACCACTGTCACTCTCTATCTTCGCCACAGACCACTGTCACTCTCTATCCTCGCCACAGACCACTGTCACTCTCTATATCCTCGCCACAGACCACTATCACTCTCTATCTTCGCTACAGACCACTGTCACTCTCTATCTTCGCCACATACCACTATCACTCTCTATCTTCGCCACAGACCACTGTCACTCTCTATCTTCGCCACAGACCACTGTCACTCTCTATCCTCGCCACATACCACTATCACTCTCTATCCTCGCCACAGACCAGCCCCAAGACGGCGCCCACCTAGACTCGCCTATGGTCTACTCGGGCATGGATGTCTTAGAGTTCCGCAGCCTCTCACGACCCACCCACCTGGCAGGAATGAGTCACCCCGTGTCCCCCGCCCCGCCTAAGGAGACCTTGAGTTGGGAGGGGGGTAGGCTAGGAGTCACCGTCAACGCCTGTGTCAGCATCTATGGCTATCAGATAGTGCGGGTGGACGAGGGGAGTTCCACGTAAGCGAGGCAACTGACTTATTGTTAATTCAAACTACTAATGTAAAAACTATTACACTCTTTTTATTTTCAAAATGCGTCTTGTTTTTTATAGTATTTTAATTGTTGTAATGATTTGCGGTAGGCATAATCATCACCTATATATTACCTCCTCCGAGCTGATTTGAAACATAAGTCAATTATAACCATCAAAAAGTCAAATTAGAAATTTTAACAGAAATTAATTAAGATACATTAAATTGTTCGAGGAGGGGAGGAAGTGGTTAAATATATCACATGTCGCTTTTCAAACATGTGGTTTTAAAATAATTAATTTTTAAGGATAGCTGTTTTTAAATCAGATAGTTATGCATCTGACACTTTGTTAGCAGTATATAAGTCGAGGCGAACACTTATATTTAATAATATATAAACGAGTTTATATACTCGCTTTATTACGATCGATATAGTTGCTTTATTACGATCGATATCGTTGCTTTATTATGATCGATATCGTTGCTTTATTATGATCGATATCGTTGCTTTATTATGATCGATATACTAGCTTTATACATTAGAATCATTCTCTATTTAGCGGAAAACCGCTATTTTTGTTAGCGATTTTGATCATTCTTTATATCTGTTCAAAATTCTAATAAAATCCAGAGTAGTGATGTCTTTTTAATATCATCCTTTTCTAGTGTCAAATAGCTAGCTCGCTCGTCATTGATTTTACAGATTGTGTCTGCGATGAATGAATTTCTTACCATAATGCATATCTAAAAAATATATACTAGTCGATTGTTTGCTACCAAACCACAATTCAAATATTATAAAATTATGGACTCATTGCCAATTACAAAAGCAAGAAAGTTCTTTGTCTCATTGTCAATGCAGCTTTATCTTGTTTCATGGCCCAATAATGGTGGAATAATCTGTTCGTTAGTTCTATGAAGGATATTTATTACTGACGTCAAATCTTCATTGATTGTTATAGAAACGTAGAGTTCCAAATCATGTGATATAAACGTTCCATTTCAAACACAGCTATTGCGTTTCTTTATTTCAAAGCAGACGTTGAATACGATCCTATTGACAAGTACAATATATGTGTCGATCTACTTTCATTTATATTTACAATAAAGTAAAACTGTGCTGAATAAATTAGAGAATAGCTGATAACATTTGAATTGTCTACAACTAAAATATTACTTTAAAAAAATACGTCTAAGAACGGTAAAGTTCTTATTGGCGGTATGCATTATAATTTTTTAATTCACAGTAAAACGTTCAGCTCACGTTTATAATTAGGCTTTTAAACCCTCCGAAATTTGTTTAATTTTTTTATTATTTTGGGTTAAGACCCCGCAATTTTTAGTTGCTATGTTGGGGCTTATAGTGGGGATGGTAGATAGTAGTTCCTTTGTTTATGGACCCACCCATCTTCCTTTGTTTATGGACCCACCCATCTTCCTTTGTTTATGGACCCACAACCCATCTTCCTTTGTTTATGGACCCACCACCCATCTTCCTTTGTTTATGGACCCACCCGTCTTCTTTTGTTTATAGAACTACCAATCTTCCTTTGTTTATGGACCCACCCATCTTCCTTTGTTTATGGACCCAACCATCTTCCTTTGGTTATGGACCCACCCATCTTCTTTTGTTTATGGACCCACCACCCATCTTCCTTTGTTTATGGACCCACCCATCTTCCTTTGTTTATGGACCCACCCATCTTCCTTTGTTTATGGACCTACCCATTTACCTTTGTTTATGGACCCACCCATCTTTCTTTGTTTATGGACCCACCCATCTTTCTTTGTTTATGGACCCACCCATTTTCCTTTGTTTATGGACCCACCCATCTTCCTTTGTTTATAGAACTACCAATCTTCCTTTGTTTATGAACCCACCCATCTTCCTTTGTTTATGAACCCACCCCAATCCGTCGCGCTCTCTGGGTTTCTCCTTAAACTTCACCGCATATCAATGCTTAACTTCATAGAATTCAGCTGATAGTAAAAGCGTTCTATTCGGGGCTGTACTTGTTGCCAATGTAAACCAATAATATAGTTTTCTTATCTTTTTTTAAAACTTGTTAAACCTGTTATTATCGGCCTATAACATAACATATAATGTTTGTTTTTACCTGCTGAATCTTGCATATGATCCGTTAACCTTATACTATAAAACATTTAGTTGAAAATATTTGTTTATACACAAACATTTTCCGACTATATGTTACGATTTTAAAATGACAATTATAAAATGTTGTGTGTTTATCCATGTATCACTCGAACATCACCGTATTGAGAAAACATTTTAGCATACCGTAACTCTCGTAGTTAATACTTAAAATAAATTTGAAAATACATGACAAAACATTGTGAAGATATGACTGACATCTCTTATTAACTGGAATCAGGCCGGAGAGCGTAGCGGGGCCAACGGTGGCGGTGGACTGCTTTCGCCACCTGTTCACTGTCAACTTCAACTTTGTGCTGTGTGAAGTGGCGCTTGGCGTGGACAACTATCTGGGCGTGTGCTCGGTTGATGAGCTACAGGTGAGACTGGGTGGTGATTCAGTTACGTGATTATTCAGTTATTTGGTGAGTCATTTACGTAGTTATTCAGTTATTTGGTGATTCATTATGGGTGATCATTCAGTTATGTAGTGATTCATTTAGATGATTATTCAGATATGTAGTGATTCATTTACATGATTATTCAGTTATTTGGTGAGTCATTTACGTAATTATTCAGTTATGTAGTCATTCATTTACGTAATTATTCATTTATTTTGTGATTCATTTAAGTGATTATTTATTTATTTGGTGATTCATTTACGTAATTATTAATTTGTTTAGTGATTCATGTATGTGATGATTAAGTTATGTAGTGATTCATTTACGTGATTATTCAGTTATATAGTGATTCGTTTACCTTATTATTCAGTTATATAATGATTCATTTACGTAATTATTTCGTAATCATATTCAGTTGATCTGTATTCTTTTTTAAATAAACTTTGAACGAAAAACAATAGAGACTAACATCAATTTCAGGATTTTTTAAAAGGACTGTTATACTTGTTAGACGATAATCTTCCGCTAAATAAACACTGGTATGCTGGTATGCTGGTATGCTGGTATGCTGGTATGCATGATGTGGAAATACAATTATTCCACAGCTAACGTAAATAAATTGTGTTAATGAATCTAATTCCAGTTTTCAGGAATTAATCCGAGTTTTGAATGCCTCGTTTCCTCTTTATACTCGGTGTCCGCTAATAAACCGCGAGTCGCATTGTTCCTGTTCATTCCCAGGTGATTCGAGTGAAACCCGTCGGTGAGCGATCGTCCTCTCAAAGTGGGCACAAAACAGTCCACAAGTACAATTCGGGCATTATTGTCGAATGTAAGCAGTTTAAGTGTCTTTTTAAATAAATGATTCAGCCTCAATCCTAGCTGCTGTCGCATGTGGTGAAAATATATATCAGGCAATTAACTTTAATTGTAAATTGTCATGTTTTATTAATTGCAGCCTTTACCCGCTAAGTTATGTGATATATATGAGGCATTAATATATAATGTAACATAACCGGTAATTATCGCAGAATATAAAACTTGAACTTCTTGTTTTATGGAGAGCAATTAAGCGTCAAGATACCGTGTTGTAGATATTTAGATATTACTTTTTATTTACATAGGCTATAGAACTTTTCATCATATCACTTAAAATATTTCAAATTTTTAAAATAAAAGTACGTTACAAAATTCACATCAATGCTCTTCAAAATTTGTAATCAATTTATAATTATTAACGCTTTATAAATGCGAATTACCCAAACATGTTTTTTACGGATAGATTATATCTTATAAAAACAATTCTAAAAAATGATTTAACACGTTTATTTTCCAATTGAAGACATATATATAGATAATTTATAGCGTACATTGTTTAGTGCAAAATTATTTTGCGTCTTATAACGTGTTGCCGTAGACATATAGCCTACGTTCATATTCATAACATATTCGAAACATAAGACTGAATAAAGCCCCCCCCCCCCCCGCTCTCTTGTGTTCCAGTGGAAGAGGCCAGTCTACCCTCAGTAAGCAGTGCCCGGCGTCACTCCAGCTCACAGAGCCGAGTTCGACCCCGCGAGATCCTGGGTCCCACTTGCCACCTGGACACCGCCAGCGCTACCCTGCTCAAGGACGGTGAGTAGCGCTTCTGATTGGTTTAAAAACTGACGGCTGTTCGTGCAGGAATTAACCGTGTCGACTGTTCGCTTTACACAATACGTATAAATTTATAACGCAATAAATTATTGCTTTCAATGTACAGTGGTGGCCATAATATTAGCATAATTCAAAATAATTCACGATATATTGGCATAATGCGAATAAATGCTAGTAT
>JAUZND010004974.1:0-11425 GCA_034780555.1 Coelogynopora nodosa
ACATCTGCAGCAAGTGCTTATTTTTTCTTATTTATCCCTAAAATGCTGCACAGAGCAAACCACCGTTTCATTAATAACCTATTATTAAATAAATTAATTAACTTTATTAAGCAAATCAACGGCGACCGCAGGCATGGCACAGTGGGCATGGGCCCACTCCTAAATATTTTATTTATTTTTCGCCCCCTCCTTAAAATTCTAATATCGTTTGTATGTTCTCAAAAATTAACAAAATCGCGCTTCTTTTTTTGCAGCGTGCCCATGCCAGCCGGATTTCCCGCGGACGCTTGTAAATGACACATATTTAAATACCGATTTAAAATGTTTGTAGTAAACATAAAAATCACCCTTCATTTTTTATTTAAAAGAAATACGTTTGAATGATAAACATATATTAATTTATATAATTTATAAAACGGAATAATAATGCATATGTCTACAAGGCGTGAAAAAATAAAATAATTATATAAGCAAAATCAAATTCGTGTTTAAGCTTGCGTTCAATGCATAATAATATAGTATAATAATTTATACTGTATAATAATTAGAATAGTGAAATATATATTTAAGTTTAGAATTAATTATATCTAATTAAACAAGGTTTTATAATAATAATAACAACAGAATATCGACAAGGAAATACTTTGAAAATTAGAAAGACTAAGAACTAATTAAAATAACAGAGCATAATTTAAGTTTTAGAATGTAGAAAGAACAAACTCCAATACAATAGACTAAAACTAATAAATCACAACAAATGTATATGTTATTTTTATATTCTAAAAATGTTAAATCAAGCACTAAAAAGACTGCATATTTTTACAAATATAAAAAAACTAAAACTTTAAAAATTGCTTTAGAAGAACATGATGCTTGAAAATCTTCAACTAATAAGTTTACCTAATTTATAAATAATGAAATCACAATAAACTTCTCACACATACACTCCAAAGCATAATTCATGTTGCTGATCAATTTGCATAATTTCAGCTTGGAAAGTAAATAAGCATGCCATAATTTCATTCCTTGTATATTGAGAAGGAAAGGTTAATTTTGGTTGTTTTAGGCTTTTATTGGAAATTCAAAGATTGGATGATTTAATTAAAATGCAAGAAAACTAATCAAACTCATTAAACATGTACGGTCTGTGGGGGATGTGCACCTCCCACCAACCCCCCTCCCCTATACCACCTCCCTCTACTATATATACTTCCTCCGAGCACATATCCTCAAACCATTAAAGCTGAACTTTAATCTGTCCCAGTAATCAAAGTTTTCTTGTGGACATTTTGAGATATTTACGTTTGATATGATATCCTCTTCGACACATAATTTTTTTTAATTTAAAAATTTATAAAATCCATGAACTAAAATGTATTCCCTTTTGATTTTTTATATAGCTGATCATTAAATTATTGACACGAAACATGTTTTAAATTGATTTAGTATGTTATTGATTTATAATAGTCTAGACTGGTTTCAACAACCAATGAAAAAAAAAATTCTCGATAAAAAAGTCTGCTATCAAGAATAAATTAGTATTTAAAAAATGTATTGCTGTATATGTCGATCGGTCAATGGGAAGGACGATTTTATGTAAGGAGTTTAAGGAATATCACAAGGACTGTGAAGGGTTAAAAATTGCTATTGTCCGATTAACATAAACTTTTCAACATGTTTATTTCTAAATTGGACATTTACAATTACCGTAAATTTTATAACATCATAGTTTAGGATCTCCAAAAAAAATTTGAACACCGAATTGGCAAAACGTTGAATCTTCATGACATAGAAAATGCGTAACGTCGAATCTTCCCAGCATCAAATTTGTCAGAACATTGAGGTGTCATAGCATCAAAAAGAAGTCGTATAACGAACTTACATTACACCGAATAAAAATACTATCAAATAATCTTATAATATTTAGAAATTGATATTATAAAATATGCCTTTTTAGTATCAGTTGTTTTTAAATTTAATGCTGGAACAATTAGTTATTAAGCTGATTCGATGTTGTGAAGATTCGACATTTTGATTATATACGATTTTATATGTAATGCAAATTCGACATCGTTTTACCGAAACTTCATAATATCGAATTACACCGAGTGTACTTGTGTAATTAATACATCTAAATTTAAAATAAGTTTACTATGTTAATTAAAAGAACAATGGTGAATGTTTTATTCTAGTTATATAACGATTTTTTAATTATCACAAATAAAGAAACCTGCTGTTACCATAGAGATTTTAGGGTAATTAAATCCCACCTACATTGGAAAATATTCAAACGCTGAATTTTAATCGGAATGCAAAGTGCTTTCTGAATATAGATGGCATATTGGTGCTAAATAATTTATTTTAAGACTGTAAAAATGTCTATATTAATCAAAAATATTCAAAGTCTGAGAATTCAAGGAAATATATTTTAATGTTTGTAATGATCTATTAGTAGTATTATGTATAAATAAAATATGTCTAAATAAATCATAAATGTTTTACTTTCATAAAAAATAAATATTAAATATGATTAAAAATGTTACTTACTATTTAGCAATTATTTAGATTAAAATTTATGTACGAAATTATTCGAACAAATAAATTGTTTGATGCATTTTAAAAATGAAATATATTTAATAAAATACCATATCAAATTAAATAGTGAGACAATATAAAATGATACAGGGTATCCTAGAAATAGCCTAACATTGGCAAAATAAAAAAATAAAGAAATGTCAAAGCTGTAATTATTTTTACATTTTTTTAAAAATATTATACGTACACGTGACAGTCAGTCGTCAACAATTATGCTCTATTGGTCACCAGATAATCCTAATTAAATGGACCCAGTATAAGAGCAAGGAGTCGCCAAAGTGATGGCATGAGCCGGTGGTTATGGACATCTAATTATTGGTCTATATTTTTGTAACGGCATTGTGAATTACAGATGATGCCCATGTTGTTAGTTGGTCTACCAACTTGGTTCTAATAAGACGAAGCCCCAATACATTACGCTGGTAATGTTAGGAACTGACAAAAATAATTCATTTTCAATTTTCTGAATAGGAAGGCATGGAACCATAGAATGGCCACCCAGATAACCAGAACATACGTCGTGTGATTTTAAACCTTTGGGGGCTATTTAAAATCTAACTTTTATGGAGAAAGAATCCATGAAATTGAACATGCAACAAATAACATCAACTTTATATTGTTGCCAAGTTGATGACTTACTTCTAGACCAAAATCTCTTGTTGTGACCAGATAATGGGGAAGTTCTAAGAAATGTCTTGCGAATGGGCTGACTATTTGATGCAATGTCAAACTGTGTTTTGTGAACAATTTGAGCATCTTCAAAATCTTGTTGTCCCCTTATAGGCCTACATGCATTTTTAATCAATTTTAACATTAATTCGTGGTTAAATTTGATGTTGGTTATGTCCAGATGTCTATTTTAGTATTTATTAAATATAATTAATCTATTAAATTCCTATGTAAAGCTACAGCTGGGACACCTTGTTGGACCCCAGCTGGGACACCCTGTTGGACACCCAACTGGAACACCCTGTATATATGTAATATTAACTAACAATCATATTGTGTTTTCCTCCTTAAATTGTATTAATATTTAAAAATATATATCTATATAAGATTAAAATTGAATTTAAAAATTAAAATGTCACTTCCTGAAAAATAAATCGCTACGATAAAGATAAACGAAACGGAAATTATGCTTACATTCTTACTTTAACGTCTTACTTACGTCTGAATTACGTATTACTTACGTCTTACTCACGTATTGCTGACGTATTAATTACGTCGTACTTACGTCTATGTATCACTACACCAAACTTCACTAAACCTTTTCGTCAAATTAAATAACATAAATATGTAAAAAATATATATCAAACCAAATTTTATAACAAACAAATTATTTACGTCTATTCCTCATGTTTTATCGAACAAAATAAGTAAAATATTCGAAAAGCATATCTTTAGAAAACTTTAAAAAAATATATAGCGCATTGGCTTGCTTGTTACAAAGTAAACAATATATACACAATACAGATTGAGAATTGACATGATAATGTAAAAATACTTTTTTATTTGTCGTAAAATTTGGTTTGATATATAGTTTTTATATATTTGTGTCCATGTTATTTATCTCAATAAATTTAAAAATTAAATTAAAACTGATATTGTTAACTACATTTCTCTTTTCATGTAATCAAGAAAATATTCTTAAATAATTTATGATGTAGATTTTGACAGCAATAATTTTGCTAAATTAATTCATAATAAAAATTGAATTAATAACAATATTAAATATCAAATTTATTGAAATAAATAATATGAATGAAATATATCAAAGAGAAACTCTGAAATAAATTAATAGAATTAGGCTAATGATGAGCTACTTCATTATATATGTGTCATTGCTTAAAATGCATATACATTTTAATAGACGGGTTTAATATGAATGTAAACTCATTGAAGAGATTACAAACATTTTAGTTGTATATTATATGAGGAAATCATACACACCATTATTAATTAATATATGGTATATAAATATTAAATATTAAATATTATAACTTCCATTATTAATCCTTTTTCAAAAAATGAATTATTCATGCCAAAATGTTAATATGTCCACCTAATTGTTATGCAACAAAATTCAACCCAACTTATAGAAATGCAATCAAATGAACAACCAAATAGCATATATATATATAATTAAGGATGACATTAGAGTCAAGTAACATTTCTGAAAATCGTTTCAGAATCTTTACATTTCAGATTCTTTACATACCTATTCAATTATATTTAATTGTGCGTTTAATAAGAGCGGAAAAGCATTAAACTTTTAAAAATATTTTTTTCAATTATAACTAAATATGATGCTGTAATACAAAGGTACCTTTCAGTAATATTGTAATAGCGATTATAATATAGAATAAAATTTAAAATTCTAACATTGATACTGTACGTTTTAATAAAATAACTATGTTTATGTGAATTATTCATATGCTTATCAATTCATTCATTTTTATTCTTTAAATATTAATTTTTGTGACTTCATTAATATGATAGATATCAGTAAACGGCAGAAAAAATTCGTCTTAATTTCAAAATGATTCTATTTCTTTATATCTCTAGAGTTTTTAATTTAATAAAAATACATAGTGTGGCAGTCAGCTATAATATATAATTATTATGAACTTAATTGTCATTCCTGAAAAAAAGTGTGACATAGAATTGTAGAATTGTTCAGTTGTATTATACAGATAAAACTTTAAACTGTGCTGTCTTTATAGCTGCATATTGAAAAAATTCATGGAATGCTGACTACATTGCTACAACGGGAATTATAACTTTGACTGGGAAAGATTAAGTTGGGTAATGGAAAATTTATTATATTTTATCCGAAATAAGTTTCAAATATAGTGGAGTTTTTTTTCTTTTCTTAGGCACTAAATATGTGAACGTTTCATTTTATTACCGAACCATAAAATCTATCTCAGTAATAACTTTGAGTAATGGGTTCATACTAACAAAAAGTTAGTTTTATTAATATATAGTTTCACTGAAACAAAAAATAAGGGCAATACGATAAATGCTTAGTGCATATTTGTTATTTAATATATATTGTATATTTAAAATGTCAAGTATATGAGATAAAGTATAGAGAAGCAACCATTTACAAGCATTTACAGCCCAACAAATTATAAGGGCAATACGCCAAATGCTTAGTGCGTATTTTTTATTTAATATATATTAAATATATGAGATAAAATATATAGAAGCAAGCATTTACAGCCCAATTACAGACCTCAAGAAAATACAAACCAACTATGGATTTGGCAATATCATGAAATACATTTTTATTGATGGAAGCACACATTTTCACTGCAATTAGATTAATTTATGAAAACGGTTTCCTGCAATTGTTAAAATTGATACTTATTCAGATAAATCATGGCTGAAATGAAATGAAATGATTTAATATATTTTAATTGAAGTTCAAAATTACTTATTTTTGCCTTCTTTAATTATTTTCATTACCTCTGGTTAACTTGCAGATTATTTGTTACAGCAAATTTTAATATTTAATGCATCATTCAGTTTATATACATAAATTTATAATTGTAAAATAACATTTGTTCTTTTAAATAATATTTTTGAGTATCTCTTTATATTCATACCATTTTTTACATAATGCAATAATTTCAAAAAAATCTTATAATATTCTATTTATTACACATTGTTGTTAATGACAACAAATAACAAAAAATAAACCGTTGTTACTTCGTCGTTTCCTCGACATTTACTTCGTCAGTGGGTTATGTTTTCAAATGCACCATCCTCTATTAACAGAAGATCTGCCAAGTTAAAGAATAGCTGTTGGACTGCCAAGAAGTGTGCTGTTTGACCTGTAAACTAACTATACCTCAATTATGAAAGACTATAATTTCAAAAGTAGCCTATACATTTTTTGAAAATGTCTAAAGAATTTGTGACGTGGTATAATTGTTCATATGACGCCTAAATTAAGTAAAAACAAATTTTTAAATATATTGTGCTGTTAAATAAACGACTTACTTTCTGTGGATAATTTGAGTAGAAATTTGGAAATAAGATCAATTATTTAAATTTACTAATTTTTATAATGGGCATATTTTTTTAATGTCTATGACATATTTATAGGACTAAACTAATATATTTTGTTATATTTTATTTTATTTTATACTTATTCTCTACTAACTACCTTGCTTGGTAGATCGATGAAGCTAACATTTGGTATAAGCATATCTTAGACAATTTAATAACAATATTATTTTACATATATATAAAAGTTACATTTGTATCATATATCATCATCATTATTATAAAACACTATTATGTTAAAGATAATTTTAATTATTTTGAAGTTTGAAATATAATAATATTTATCGTATGACTAAAATACGTTTTCACATATCAATGAATTTTCATATTACTAAAATATGTTTTACCTTTGGATTCAATATTAATATTCATATACTGCTTAAACAAATTGTTCAATGATATAGAGAAGATAGTTATATTTTAATTCAGTTTTAAACAATTTCTTTTAGGTAAAGGATGACACCATACAATCATTTTAAACGTTGATATATTAATTGAACAAAATTACACGTAAGTTTTCTGGATAAATATTACGGGTAATTAGATGATAATACTTTAATAAATTTTTATTAAATACTTCTATCGATTTTTAGTATAAAATAGCAGAAAATTCAATAACGCCTCTTGTCATGTGATCAATCTTTGTCATTTTTTCCCGAAAAATCTTCATAATCGATATATAACCAGAATCTGAAAATATAATACATTATTACTTTGAAATCTATTTTTTACTCTAAAGATGTAAATCTTTTATCCCCCTATCCTCTATCCCTTTGGTAGTTACACTGTTTAATGTTCTTATTAGCTCATGTATAGCACTTTTCTTGAATAACCTGTTTTCATCTGTAAGTGAACTGTTTCCCGGTATATCTACCTGAGAATTCAAATAACGTTTTTAATGAATGTCAAAAAATATTTATACATATATAATTATATAAATATGCTGCCTTGAAAAAAAAAACACTTTTAGTAACATTTCTATTTTATTTATTTTGTTTACAATCTATTTATATTTTATTTATATTTTAATTATATTTATTCATGAATAAAAAAAAATAAGTCCGATAGTTAAAACTTCAATTATATATATATTTCGGATAACATCCTTGAATACAATAAAATTAATAAAAGCATTATAAATTTATAGACTCATATTTCAAATACGTAAAAATATTTTAAATTCAAACAAAATGATTATATATCAATTGTTTGAAAAAAAATTAATTTATCAATCTTAAAAATCAATAGGCAATGTACCTAAATAAGTAGGTGGATAACTATATATAGATATTTTAGTCCTCACTAAACTGGACGCGACGCGACGCGACGAAATACCATGTGCTATTATAGCTATATATACAATGTAGATATATATATCTATCTATATGAACAGGGAGCTATTATTTGTTCATGACCAATGTATGCAGTCTGTATTACTGAGGTTCGATCTCTCACTCTTCCCAGTATGTGCAGAAATGTGTGTATGAATGATGTCTCTTCAGTTATTATAGTGTTCGTATTGAAATATTCATTTCTTCGCGCGGCTTCGCAGAAAAAGATGAATGAGTTCAACTTCAGTGTTGTCGCATCGTGTCGCGCTTGGTGGGCATAGACGCGCCTTTAGGCGAATCAACATGTTTAGCATTAATGAATGTGGATTTAATAAATTTTGTTCTGACGCGTTGGAGTTGGAGACGAATAGTAAGACTTACCTACATACATTTAGATTGATCAACAATATAGCCTACATTACTTCTGTTAGTTCATGAGTTTAAAGAATAACAATAAATAATAATATAAACAATTTTAAACAGTTTTAAACAGATTTTTGGAATGTTTGAGTCTTTTAAATCGTGTTCTATACATCGATTATTTTTAATACTTGTATATTGAAATGTATATTTTATGAGGTGGATGCAGAGGGGCGACTGTGGGTTGGTAACTATAATATACCACTTTACTACATGTGCGCACTTAATAACCTACTTATTTAGTCAGACGAAAAATTAATTACAACGAAGTGAAAGAAGACATCAATAATTAAAATGGAAAGTAACCTTTTGGACGGAATTTCGTAGGACTTTTTAACCATATATTTATATAATAAGTAATTAATTATATTATACAATATAATTTATTATATTTGTAATAAATAATTAAATCATATAAATATATTAAACAATTAATTACATTTAATTAATAATATAACTAATAGTATAATAAGTATATTAATATAACTTCATAGCAAACTCAATTAATTCCTAAAACTGACGCTTTTTTTATAAGCATTATATATAATACAAATATTGCATTTAGATAAACAAATACATATCAACAATTTGATTGTATCCGTACATTGTGCATATTCTATGTTCTACTATATTATTTGCCTAAAATAGGCTTATTGTCTTAATAATAGAATTAATAATTATTGCTTGGAGAATCATCGTTGTAATTTTAGTTTTTTTGGATTAATTTATTTGTTTAATTTTTCTTATTCATTCAATATTTGGATTCACGAATTTACCCTTATAGTCTAAAAATAAATTAATGTTATTAACATTCGTGTAACATAACATTTATTCAATCATAATGTGAAATATTTCATGTGCACAACCTGTAGTAATCACTTATGTGAAGCCATTATGATTATGTATTTTTTCATATTCCAAATAAAATATCAATTTTCTCTACACTATAGTATATAACTAAAACATTGTATTATACAAAACTATATAAACGGTTCTCTTCATTTAGTGCTATATTATCAATATTCTACGTTTAATATAGAAGATTATTATTATAAGTTGTAATAAAAAATTATAAAATATTAAAAACAAATATTAGAAAAATTTTACGGACAGTTTCTTATTGATATATTTATTTGATTTTACTGATTACTGATTATTTATTATACTATGTATATTTTAGAAAATGTGTATGGCAGCAATAAGTTGTCATAGTAATAAAGATATTGTTTTATTTTGAAGATAATTTTTACAAAGGTTTGGAATATGCTAAATTCTCTGAAACCATCCGTAAAACAAATACTATGATAATATATTCATATAAATAGGTTATAAAATGCTATTAATGTGTGGTTCTAACATATTTTACCCACATATACTAGTTTTAAAAATAGAGGAAGTGCATTCGTTAACATTTGTATTTATTACAGAGTGGCAAATTTACATGGGATTCTGGCACACTAAAAACCATTTATATTAGCACGATGCTTATATTTTTTTCGTGGAGCCACATTATATATTCCTCACCATTAATTAATTAGTTGGAATTATAAGCTCACAAGAAAGAATATCATTTAGCCTATAACATCGATTTTGCAAATATAGTCTGATAATCGTAAGATTGTAGTACGTATTTCGTAATTTATTTCAGATATCTACATCGAATTTCAACCTATACTCTAAACATAATTGAAGTCTCGTAGTTTAATCCGATTTGTTTTGCTACTTTAATTAGTTATATGCGACGTTGATATATGTATACTTCACGACTACTGTAATCATTGCTATCTCATATATATTATTAATGATCGTTATTCTATATAAGCATTTCCTATACTAACGGAATGAGAATATTTTCCATCACTGATCCCACACACTCATATAAATATAAATATCCTCCTGTCGAAATAAGTGATCAGCATAATATACTAGATATATATTTACCAAACACACAATATGTTCAAGGCGTGGATACAAGATTTTCTATAGGAGAAATTTGAAAATGCCAGCAGGCTATCACGTCTAAAAATTTGTTCATCTATCTAAATACAATATATGCCTTAAATTGCCTACACATATAGTGTGTCATGTCTTATCAAGAAAGATCCCCTTGAATATAAATATATCAATGTTTTTATTAAAGTGTATATCAGTAGGGGTTAAACTTAACACAATAAAGTCCTTAACTATAATATGTATTAATTTTGCTAATACGCTTCATATAAATGTTGTCATTTCATTTTGTTGGAATGGCACTTTCTAAAATAAAATGGCGAACGGGGGAGGGTGGTTCGCTTCCCCTGCACCCCACTCTTAGATCCGAAAATGAAGCTATGTATGAATGAAATGAAGCATAACTATATTTACGTACAGGTAATTTTGAAAATTACAAAAAGTTGTATGGCACGTTTGGAAACATCATGTTATTTGTAATAAAATACATAACAAGCATTCTTTAATTTAATTTAAGCATAATAATATATATTTTGAATACAACATTTTTAATAGGTAGGCTACATAACAATTAAAGTTGGACATTATTAATAACTTAATTATTTAATTGTGTGTCTAAAACCCTTAATTGGTATTTGGCAAAGATAAAAGCATATCAAATAATATTTTTAAATAAAAAAATAATGCAGTTATTAAAAATTTAGAAGGTATTGAATATTAAATATTGATTTTTTAAAAATTTAATGGCTTGTTCAAAATGTTTTATTATATTTTTTATTATTTAATATATTTATGAATATATACGAAATATTTGTTACTAATGTATATAGTAGGCCTAAAGTATATAATATGTCGTAGCATAATAACTTGTAGAATTTTTCTTTGCGAAATATAACGGAACATTCTATTTAAGTTATGGTAATTTACTTAGTTAAATTTAGCTTGTTATAGTTTAGTAAATTAATTTACACCCATTAAATATATATATATATATATTTATATTTATCGAAAGGGCCCCATAATAAATATCGAATGCGACCTAAAATGTCGAATGC
>JAUZND010004975.1:0-11425 GCA_034780555.1 Coelogynopora nodosa
TGGGCTTACCGCGGCGCACTGAGACGATGACAGTGCACTCCCCGGAGTGGGCATCTCTGTGTGTTGGCAGCGTACCGAGCCCGCATGGACGCGGGGGTGCCTCCCATGTGCCCTCATTGTGAGGAGGAGGAGGAGACTCTGGAGCTTCGGCTCCAGAAGTGTCCTCACACCTTGGCCTGCGGCTCCGGGTGCTTGGGATGGGGAGGTTTCCCTTGGCCATATTGGCGGTATCCAGATATATGTGGGGGTTTCAGCTCCTCTGATGGGGATACAGCCTGAACACCAACAACAACACTATAAAGCTGACCAACACTGACTATGAAATAACTGTCAGCCAATTGAACAGATTTCTCATAAATTCTATAATTGTCATTATATTTGGATGGTTAACTAGGGAACCTAGAAGTTCAAATAACAAGATCATATTATAGGGATAGGATACATTTCATAATTGAGATCATTTACTGTCCAGATAATGACATCAGTTACAAAAAAGTTTACCCCAAGACATCAATCAAAACAGTCTATGAAAATAAATAGAATGGATAGTAGTAACAATGAACTAAGAATCAAAATATATATAAGATATTGATTGACAGAATATAATTTTGCAAGATATTTTTAACTATAAATTTGGTACTAAAATAAAGAATTAATACATAATATTAATATTTAACCATAAATGTTGTCTTTAGCAAAAAAAATTATTGCATTTACAGGCTGATATTCTAAATAAAATTCCCCATTTTTTAATGTTACTCCATAAATACTATATGTTTCAATTATGTGCATATCATGACTATACATAGTATATATTTTTGTTTGTTAGATATGATATTTGGATATTTTTTAATAGAATTTAGCACTATCACATAATTAAAGTGCTGCTCACAAAAACAAAAATTATCAGTTTTGGAATCTAGGTATTTTACAATGATGAAAGTTGGCATGTACAGGGTTCCCACTCAATTTTCTGCTGTTTTCTAAAAAGTTTAAATAAAAATTTATTATTATAAAGCGATGCATAAACACAAAGATTATGTAATAGCAATACACAGTTTTGTATAAAATACACAATACTTCTCAGTAATCAGAGTGATATAATGTAAGTATAGACATGGTATACATAGTAATCAGGCCAGGGGTCGTTTATCGAAGCTGTCATAAGCATAAATCCGCAATGATAATCATATTTAGTGTTTCTCAAAGTGTGATAATTATAGTAAGAAAGCCAAATTGAAGTAAATGCTATCTTCAAATAAGCTCACAAGATTTAATATAAAAACAAAAGCCCTTTCTCCACTGGGGAACTTTACCTTCACTAAGGGTCCTTGTTTGCATAGAGTTCCCTGGCCTCTCATCCACTAAGGCTTTCTATTGAAATGAGGACCTCTAGTGTTTTGAATAGGGGGAATGGTGTCTATTACAGCCCCCATTATCCCCTTTGCGACCCCCCTGAATAACTCACAATTATATATTTTTTGTATCATAGTATATGTACTGTTTGTATTGTACTAAAGTTCTTGGTCTTGGAAGTGTTGATGACAGAAAGCAAAATCCGTCCAGATAGAAAGTGA
Source organism: Coelogynopora nodosa (assembly GCA_034780555.1). Taxonomy (NCBI): domain Eukaryota; kingdom Metazoa; phylum Platyhelminthes; order Proseriata; family Coelogynoporidae; genus Coelogynopora; species Coelogynopora nodosa. Next base: position 1,578 of record JAUZND010004975.1, read on the forward strand.
ATCATAAATTACTCACCAACAGTAAACAAATGAATAATTCACTAAATTTACTATAACTTTAAAATTATAATAAAAATAATAATTGCAAATTTGAAAATAACAAATTATATTAAAACAACTTATACATAAAAAGAGTTTGTACATATTTATTAGTCTTACTGCCATTATTATATTCAAATGTTACTTACATATATTATCGTTTTTGTCATATTATAAATAATAATTATGGTAGTTTATTGTGAATATACCATATATGAACTTGTTGGGAAAACCACCTGTGAAACATAGTATTTAAGAAATGTAGTCATTTAGAGCATTTCCTCAGATTACCATCTGGACTGTTTGCGAGTTATAAATTTTATGAATATTTAAAAACATTACATCTGCTCTACAGAGGATATGACCTAGCTAGATTATAATACCCAATTTTAGAAAAATAATACTTAATAGGCTGCATTGACAATCCCTCCATTCCCTCTTATCGAAATTAGTGGGGGTATTCCCCAATCTTTGGAATTTTTGCCTATATTCATCCAGCTTATATACATATATAATTATGAATAATATTAAGTTTCTTTGCAAATAATTTGACATTAATATTTCAACTAATTATTTTTTAAATTAAAAAAAATTTCGTGCCCGTTTCACTTTTTAACAGATGCATAATTTAATAATTATTATCCAAAAAAGAGAAGCACTGTCTGTACTCTAGTCTCATAAGAGTTTCTACTAGATCATGTTATATCAAATTATATTGAAAAATGATAAGATGAAAATAAAAAGAAAGTGTTACCAGTTCCTTGAAAGTGATTACAATAATTACATATGTGTATTCGTCTCATTACAACACTTTTAAAAAGCCTAAATATGCTTACTATTTTTAGTTACAGAGACATTTTATTCCAAAGTTAGTAATAAATCAAATATTGTAATCCTTTCTATAAATCAACAACATTTTTATTATTAGAGGGTGGATGGATTGCCAGGATTTTAATTTATATTATGAGGTGTGCCTTAACTTTATCTCTCATTTCTTCTCTCATATTTGAAATAACATTATAAGGTGCAACAAACTTGCAATTTCAAAATATTTTGCAGCCGCTTGTCAATCATTTTCCGCAGCCACTATATTATCTTTAGTACAGTTCTAAGATAGCTTCGAGAAATGATCCCCAGAGTAATATAGTGTAGGCATAGTAATATAATTAACATGATGCAGATAATTTGGAACTTTTCTTTTTGGCTTCATTTTGGAAAGTAACTGATTTAGTGATACATGGAATGCTGCTGGTATTTGCTGCTTTTCAACATAATCATCGGCATACTTCAACAGATCATCTATGATGGTTTTTTATCCCTTTGAATTTTCTTAGAGTTCTTTATATTTATATATAAAATTCTTTCTCATTCAATCTTTGACTTGTGATAAACATTTTCGGGAATGAAAAGCAATTTTTGAAATTTTAAAATATGAATTAGAAGTATAATCACTATCAGATTTATAAATATTGAGTAGTGCTTTTAATTCAGTAAAAAGTTATATATATCACTAAAAATGAGGAAAATTAGTTTTTCCAACAGTCGTAATTTTATATGGTAACTTTAAGTGGTTATTATTCCTGAACCAATAGAAATTTTTAAAAAAAATTGGAAATGTTGTTTTCTCATGATGGTTAAGGTTTGGTAAAAAAATTAATTAAATTGGTGAAAGTCAGCTATAGGCCATTTGTTGTTCTGTGCTGGAATGACCCATTAACTAGTTTTATAAGCCACAGTCGAAATTTCTTGGGTGAAAATATGACAGTTCATTGAAATTATGCTTAGCACTAAAAAACTGATGCACAACATAAAACCAAAATTCAAGGAGTTTTCCCTTACTAAGTCCAGTTTAAAGTAGTTTCCTGGTTTACAGGAAGAGTGGGAACCCTACATGTAATGGCCACTAAAATTGATATTGAATTATTGTTGTTTATAATTAATATGGTAAGATAGGTCAACATGCCATGGAGCATTAATTTATTGATTGTAGCATACAAAAACATGTTATCTGAAAAAAATTCCACATCTATAAGAAATTTATCTGTCATTTATAAAATTTCGACACCGTCTGAATGAAGTGCTACCCTATCCTCCAACTTTTTCAAAATAATAGTGCATTTTAACAATATCCTTACTACCTACTTTCTCTCAGAATGGATATGAGATTATGCCATAATTACTTTCTCTCAGAATGGACATGAGAGTATGCCATACTTTCAAATAAAAGTCAAAACCCATACTGCCTATTACCAAAATGGTTTATCCAATCAGAAACAAAAAAAGTTTGAATGAAAATTTTAAAACTTGCAATAGACCATCAATTATTTTTCTCTTGATTATATGATGTAATATAATTAATTAAACCAGTCTGTTTTGTTTAAATTTTTATAATAAATTCTATATATGTTTTAAAGCAGGTCATTAAAAAGTATGTATATACTATTCTATGTCATTTATAACATAAGTATTTAATTAAAAGTAAATAACACATACAAACAATGTAAGAATATGATAATATTATAAATTGTTAATGTATAATTGGCATTAACATATACTGACACCATTTCATATATATATAACAGTAAAAAGTATAATATATAGTCATTAATTCTATTTTAAAAATAAAGAAAATTATTTAAAATTATATCACTATAACCATGTTTTACATGAGATGACATAAAAATCTCCTGATCTTCCTAGGTTGCAATGAAACCATGTTGAATTAACTTTGATTGCACTATAGTCTATATTAAATTTTAATTCCACTTTAATTCTAATCTAACTAATTCCAATTACACTCTATTATACTCTAATTAACTCCAGAGAATCAGCATTGGATTATTCAGAATCAGCGTTGCGTTTTACTGGGGTACTTGGCATAGACATTGACATTAGTTTTTGTGAAATAGCTGGTTCAGTTTTTTAACTATAACCTATTATAGACATAGTATTGAAACTGGATTAGCAATATATAATTATAATGTTTGACATTGTAAAGCCTATCAGGTTATTATATTTAATATAACCATTACAGGTAATTAATAAATAATTATTTAAAGTTATCCAATTAAATACAATTTAAAGCAAAAGTCAATAGAAACAGAAATGCCGAAGCGAAACTATCTTCAAACGACCGCAAATTACATTTATTTATTCAATTAAAGTTTTGTATTAGACAAACAAATAAATATAATTAGTTTTAATTCGGTGCAGTTCTATTAGCTAGATTTGTATTTCGACAATTTTAGAAAAATAATATTATTAGCATTGATTACACTAGAAAGTGTGTCTTGAATTTAAGAATATAACTATTTTTACATAGTAATTTGTATATTTATATATATTTACCAGCAATAAACCCAACGAGCGATTAAATCTTCATGATGAATGAGTATAGTTGGGTCAAGACTGAGAACATACAATATGTATTAGCTAAAATAACATTATAGCGATTCAACCATGTTTTTTTCAATCCTCAAAGAATGATTGGATTCAATCAATATGAAAACTGTGGCGCCAAACTTTGTTACAATTTTTTAGCACATTTAGTGTTTTATATTAAATGGTATATATGTATATATAACAACTTATGTTATATATATATAAATCAAACACAATAAATATAACAACGTACTAACTATTTATGTAAATATTTTATATAAAAATATTAGTAATAAATAATTAAAAAATCTATAAATATATGTCTCATGTATTCCATGTTTGCTCGTAGTCAAAGTAATATTTGATGTTTGACACTGAATGAGGTGTATGCATAAAAAGTAGCTTTAGCTTCGAAGCTTTCGCTTCCACTTCGAAGTCAAAGGTTAGAGCTTCGAAGTGAAAGCTAAAGCTACTTTTTATGCCTACACCTCATTAAGTTAATGTAGCTGGTTAGTTAAAATAATATTTATTTGATTATAAAAGGCATAATTGTGCAGTATTAAATGAAGGGTATATTATTTTATTAATTCAATTGTTAAATAATTTTAATATTGTTAACCTTAACTTTAATTGACTAAATATTTTTAGCTGGCGTGCATATGACCTAATTTGAGATAAAATTTTACCCGAATATTATTATGCTAGTCAATAAAGGGACAATTTAAATTTCAAATTGTGTGATTTCTACTATCGATATAATGAATGCTCACTAGTAAATATTTGTATAAATATAAGATAATGCCGAATAACACAAATAATTATACCTAGGAGACATCAAATATTATTTCACTTAGTCACATACACTATATCTTTCTATGTATACGTATAGTTGACTTTAATATAAAAATGTAAAATAAAAAATTGTCAATATTATTTTTTAATAAAATATATTGTTACTATATGTCCTCTACATCAGAATAAAGTAGGTAACCTATATTTAGTTTGTAAATTTAAAAAAAGCATTTATACAATAATAATCATATATGGCCATCAGTAGCATATTTAACTTTACTTTAATCATTTTAACCATCTTCTGGAACAACGTTGACTGTTGCAAAAGCACAATACCAGCGCGAGCAAGCAATCATCGATAAATGAATTGGAACTGGCGATTTGATGGGTCATTATTTCAACTTTCTGTAAATAAGAGACAAACACAAAATACTATTTGAAAAAATTAATGAAATAGATTATATATAACTTGGAGTATATTCTAAAAACAAAGTTTACATAGGGAAGTTCTTAACAATGTAACAATTTAATAAATAAGATAATCTGAAAAGGAGATTGAAAGTGACGGAGGAACACTAAATAATTTGTTTTTTCCTCAAAAAACGGCATGACAAAATAAAAAAGTGCTATGAGAAAATTGTTAATATTACACAAACAGCATAATCAATCCTCACTCACGCCCTATACCTCCTATAATTAAGTGTAATACATAGCGACGTGTTTCTAAATATCACTATAGCGATTTGTTTCTACGTATCACCATAGCGATGTGTTTCTACATATCACCATAGCGATGTGTTTCTATATGTCACCATAGCGATGTGTTTCTACATATCACCATAGGCGATGTGTTTCTATATGTCACCATAGCGATGTGTTTCTATATATCACCATAGCAATGTGTTTCTATTTATCACCATAGCTATTTGTTTCTACATATCACCATAGTAATTTATTTCTATATCTCACCATAGCGATGTGTTTCTATATATCACCATAGCGATGTGTTTCTACGTATCACCATAGCGATGTGTTTCTACATGTAACCATAGCAATGTGTTTCTATATGTCACCATAGTGATGTGTTTCTACATATCACCATAGCGATGTGTTTCTACATATCACCATAGCTATGTGTTTCTAAATATCACCATAGCTACGTGTTTCTACATATCACAAAAGCGATGTGTTTCTACATATCACAAAAGCGATGTGTTTCTACATATCACTATTATAGCGAGGTGTTTCTACGTATCACCAAAGTAATGTGTTTCCACGTATCACCCAATATAATGATATTATTAATTAATTATTATAATTAATCCCGACCACTCATCCTTTATAATATCGTGTGTCTGACTTCATTGACATCTTTGAAACCTTTCTGAACGTACATTTCACAGACAACAGCAGATAATGTTTCCAAGTTAGGAATATATAAGCTGGAAAGTTCTGAGAAAGTTTGTACACAAGTAGAAATTTTTCCAGGAGATCCAGTTGCTTTACCTGGCTTTTTCTGTAAATGCTGCTGTAAAATCAGAACCTTTAAAGGCATATAGACCCAGAAGAACAAGCTGACCTTACTTCAAGTTGATCAGCAAATCCTGAAACGTTTAATACTTGTCTATTGTTGCCTGTGCAACAGTCCATGCATACTTTGTTCGTGTTTTCAGGATTTCCAAGTAATTACAATAAGTTTTACAATAATGTCAATGTCTAATGCCTGAACAAGAATATTGTTTATAACATGGACGACATCACAAAAGAAAAAATCTTTAGAGAGCACAGTGATCCACTTGTCCGAAATATTGTAATAAAATGATATATTTATCAGACAAAAATAATAATAATGTTTAAAATCACCGTCTTTCGACTTTAGGTTACCAAACTGAACTATACTACTAACTAAATTATATTCTTTTTAGGAGACTAGTACAGCTTTTTCGAACTTATTAGTTCTCATTAGCTAGACACACCCAAAGTAAATACAATAAAATTAGCTGTTTGCAGTAGGCCGATATTATATGAATACCAGTCGGGTTGACCCAGCGGTTAAGGTGGTAGACTTAACATCTACTCGATCTATTGATTGTGTAGGTTCAAATCCCATACCCGATAAAATTTTAGATAAAAATAACCAATAAATCAACAACACTTAAACTAGAAAACTATAAAACGAAAAAGAAATAATTTCTATCACAATCAAGGAAGAGACGTCTTGAGCAGTACACCGAATATTTGCCGGAGAATCACAACAATTGAAAAAATTACACTTTACAATATTTTTACTTTTACTTCTGTTTGACTATGATGTTCAAATTTATAACAGGCGTCCTCAAATGGTTCGGTTATGTCACAAGAATTCAACACCTTTATTTTTCAAAGGCGATAACACCCAAACTAATAGATTCGGGAACCTCTGCAAAAATCTGTAATGACCATAACATATTTTGGACATTTCCGAATTGACTGTTTCTCATCGATCAATAACTGTTAGACTTCAATTAACCGTGAAATCAATCAACTTATATCAATTTGCAATGGAAAAATTTCAACCCGGTTTATTGAGCGTATCTGAAATATTTCCTGCAATTCAATTAAAATTATGGAGTGGACTCCGTGTGAATAACAAGTACAGTGCAACAACATTAAACACCTCATTACTACAGTTGTGTTTTTTAAGGAGCAGTAGCACATACACTGTCCAACACGGTTGATTAGGATAACTTGATAATAAAATGTTTTGCAATAAGATCATTACTGTCATTAAATACACTATCAAAATCGGACAAAATAGCAGAGAGAGATTTACCTCTGATATTATACCACTTTAAAATATAGATAATAGAGACAGAATGAACCACATTGAGTAGATAAAATACTTTGTATGCAGTCGTTTGAATAATACCAAAAGCGTGTGTTTAAATTTAACCAAAGTTGAATGTGTATAGGAAGTATACGTCCAAAACTTTCAAAAACTTCACTAATTTTATTATGATCAATATAAATGACAAACCAGTGTTGACCAGATAAATTATTCGTGTCAGTGTTCACAATAAAACAAATCGGTTTAGAATACTATATTATCGTGTTATGTAGATAGCGTCCAATATAGGGAAGTTTGTTCACAGAGTAGACACCAATAAATAGGGATTCAAGTAGACAGTCCTGAGTCACAAGCTGCGTCAAATCATCACCCATAATTAATCATCTCAAGTCTTGAAGTCTGTGATGACGTTTCGGCGGTGAGTCACTTCCACCTTTCCATCGAAAATTGCCATCACAATTATGTTTATAGCGTTTTCCAGCCCCTTTGCAAATTTCAGTTCCAGCCGAAGATTATCTTCACGATAGGGTTGTGCATGTTCCGTCATGTGTAGATCCGACGTCACATTGAACCCGAAAAGCGTATATCCAGCGCCAAAATCTGCCAGTTCAATGCCAATATCATTGTTCCCATTGAATTGTTCCAAACTAGAACAAAAAAATATTCACGAGTGAAAAAGCCCCTCGCAAAGTTTAGTGTAAACTGTCTTCCCGGCACAGATTAGCGTTCCGGATACAGAGCAACGTGATGGACATTCATTATTTTTTAATTGAACGTATTTGTTGCCCAATCAACATTGTATGCCGTGTTAATAACCATACCGACAATAAAAAAACTTTAGCAATTGACCGCGGCACATATTGTTCCTCGAGTGAGAGAGATCGCCTTTTGATATTATATATGGTAGCGTGTCAGTCTTCTAGATAGGATAGATTGCATTTTGATGTCTCAGCTTCGAATCGTTCATGCTTAGTATTGCAGAATCGATTTTAATACGACGAACATAGAGAATTGCTTCTTCAATCATAAATATTCCAGTTTTGACTTAAATTAAATGTACCAATCGTTAGTGATACACTGGAGTATAGACTGTGAATAAAGTTGTTAACAGGAAACATAATATCAGCCGCTACAATCGGAGTGTTAGCTTGTTATATTTTGCAGCGAATGGATAGAACCGCATCGTTGAGTTCAATATATTCATTGGCTGAGCCAGAAATAGAAAACTTAATCGGTCCAGTGTTTGTCGTCACATTATTCATAGTGTGCACATTGAGGTAGTATAGCCTTTCTCCAAAACAGTCTGCACAGGTCAATGGGAAAATTAATACACCTCATCTTTACTCATGGCGACATCATTACTGGACATCATCGTTTTTTATTGAAAGAATAGATAGCGATTTTCGATCTTCTTTCTATGTACTTCTTCTTTGAAAACTCTTGAATCCTATTTGTGTAAAATCTCAAAGATTATTGAAGAGAATGAAATAATGCGTGTTAATAGAACAAGTCCCGCTATCTCGTCCTTTGAAAAAGAGATTCTGATTAATATTAATGAGGGAACAGTTGCGATGATGAACAATATTTGTAAATATATTATTCGTCACTTGAGCAGACATCGATTCACTCATAAGATCATCAAGTATGATCACATTCCCAATTTTAATATTGTTGAAGTTGTCAGACAACCTTTGATCTCCGACTTGAGTTGTTTCAAAACCTTTGGTCGTAGAATTCCACAATACCAGAGAATGTGTTTAATAGGTGTCGTGAATAGGTATCGATGCACTTTCAATAGATTCGTAACATGCACTGTCTTGCCTCATTGTGAGGTGTAATGACTTGTCGGTGTTTTTGAAGAGAGTATTCTGTAAAAAACCCAGATAAATGGACACGTTGATCAACCATCTCCACAACTGCGACCTTCAAGAATCCGAAAGGTCAAAGAATCAATCCAAGCATGACAGAAAAAATAAGTAACTCCTGCAATCCATTTTCAATTGCACAAAGTGATAATCTATTAAATATGGCTTCTGGAAAAACTGCCCAACACGGATATAATCAGTGAATTAATCGCGAAAGAATTCTTCTTTCAAAAACAAATTTTCAAAGTTTATAGTACAGTAATGGAAGGACAATCACTATGAACTGATAATTGACGACTAAAAAGCGTGGTATCTTATGGTTGAACCTCCATCAGGTTTAAGTATAATCATGAAAAAGATTCGATGGTAGTCAAATCGCCAACAGATCTTCAAGGTGACCACGAAGAAAGGGACACGTTGATTGCGTTTAATGTATGTTCTCTAAGTGATAACAGTGTACTTGTCAGGTCATTCGACATTGACATTCATGTAATACTTCAGGCAATTACTAGAAATCCTGAAAACACGAACGAAATATACATGGACTGTTGCGCAGGCATCAATATACTAATAATAAACGTCTCAGGATTATCTGAGCAACTTGAAGTAAGGTCAGCTTGTTCTAATGGGTCTACATAACTTTACAGGCAAGGTAAGGCAACTATATTTTTCAAAGGAAATTTAATAAGAGCTACTGACGTTAATCATTTTATATTTTTTAAGGAATATTTTTATTTTATAGTAAGACTCCACTGTTTAATAACGGACTCTAGTGACATCGATAATTAACTTTTTTGTCATGAACAATTTAAAGAAATAATTAATATAATATATGAGACTTATTTTAAGGAAACATTCCGATACGGATGCTCAAAGCGAACAATTACTTTTGCGCATTGGGGTGGGGGGAAATTGGATGTTATGACTTGACTACTAATTTCAAA
>JAUZND010004976.1:0-32073 GCA_034780555.1 Coelogynopora nodosa
CCCCGCCCCGCCCCCCCCCCCCCCCCACCTGGTAAGTAATAATAGTTTAATAATTATGATATTGTACTCTTTTTTTTCTACTATTAATGATTTTTGTAATTGACATCTTTAACTTTAATGGGTACGCCTTGACGGTATGACTGTGTTATGCGGAAAGAAATGACGTATCATGTATGAGTCTATATGCTTTGTTATTTAATGACATCAAAACACTTTTTTTACAAACTTATTATTTACCAGAATTTATTAACTTAATTTTTACTTATCAATGTAAAAAACATATAAATATATAAGAAATTTTGTTTTCTGATTTACAATTTATGCTTAGGTCTAACTATATGCTAAGTAATAAAAAAATTAAAACGAATTTAGAAAGTGGAAATGTGCGTTTTCTATATTAACAATATAACCACAAAAAACAATATTATCGTATTAATAGAAATATTACATGTATTATGTTTTATTCTAAAATATATAGGATAAAACTATCAAGCACTGTTTGTTGTATAATGTATAATGAAAATATTATTTAATAAATCGTGTATTTTATTTTCCTAAAATATAAACATAATATTTATATTTGACTTTTTATAACTTAATTTCAATTTAGCTATCTTGATGAGCTATCAATTATAACGAAATTCAAAAGTTAATTTTATTCATTTAAATTTAAAACATTTATTATATCTATACTTTAATAGTAAACTTTAAATTGTACTATCGAATATTAATAAATACAGATAATATATAGACAATACCATTTTTAGTAAAATAATATTTTGTACATTAACAAATATATTTTGCCGTTAAAAAGTAATTCTAAATCATGTAATAAATACTTTAAATAAAAAAAATTAAACTGTACGAAATCAACCGGTTCAATCAAAATTATTTTTATTATTTTTCAGGAAAATATTTTTCAATAAAATATTCTTCAGGAAAATATTCTTCAGAAAAGTATTATTCAGGAAAATATTCTTCAGGAAAATATTCTTCAGGAAAATATTCTTCAGGAAAATATTCTTCAGGAAAATATTCACCATGAAAATATTCTTCAGAAAAATATTCTTCAGGAAACTATTCTTCAGGAAAATATTTTTATGAAAAATATTCTTATGGAAAATATTCTTCAGGAAATCCAGGAGATTTGATCATGTATTTCGATATTTTATTTATTTTTCTTCAGGAAATATCAACATAATCTTTAGTTAGCCAGGGAACATATCAGTGATAACTTTTTTGCAAAATTCTGAAACTTATTAATATTTTTTTCTAAATGGTGTTAATGTTGTTCGTATATAGGGATCTGCTGCCGTCAAACCTTTTTTGCATCTGTTTGTTTCGTTACATAAACTATTATTTACACTTTTCTATAGTGCTAGATTAGATTTAAAAGAATATATTATTGTGATAAAAATAAAGAACAAAATATCTACTTGCAATTCTGACCCTGTTAATTTCGAAGAATTCATAGGAGTGAAATAATTCATTATAATATGTAGGAATATTCTTTTATAAACTTAATAACAAACAATATTTAATTTATAAATGTTCAAACAATCATTTTTTAATATAAAGTCCATTTGAAATAAGAAATTGAATATGTTTCTTAAAAGGTTTATATTTGTTTGATTAGCTTTCTCCTTATTGAAAGTATGCAGACTCTGACTTGATCCAACCACGGATTTTATTGTTTTGTAATTTAGAGTTTACATTTGTCTTTTGCTTAAGTAGTAAACATATTGTGTTTGAATACTCACCTACTTTCTTCCCCACAATTATTTTTAAATAATTTTAAGCATAATTTACTCGATTTCGTTGAATATGTATTCATTCAGGATATTTAGGATAACATTTACTATCTATACAGTTTTCAGTTAAAAATGTTAATTTTGACTAAATATTTTGAATTTAAGAATTAAAATTTGTGTCTCGGCTTAAATAAATGCAATGTCAAGGTGATGCAATGTCAAGGTGATGCAATGTTTAATATAAAGCAATTGTTTAGTCGCACGCTATCATGTTATATTATGAATTTTAGGGAATATAAGAATATTTGAAAAAACCTTATTTTATTAGTCAATGAAATTGTATACAGTAATCATAATTGATTATTTAATATAAACTATAAATAGTGTTTCAGATCTATATTAGTAATCTATAAAATGTGTTTATTATATGTTTACTTTATATTTCAATATTGTTGTCGTCTAAAAATGTTGATGTAACTTATAAAAGAACAACGCATATTTCAAAATACGCTTATTGATTAACGTTGTTGGAATTAAAAGTAGTAAATAGTACAGCAAGCTGTCTCAGGGACGTATCTAAGCATTTTGGAGGGGTGTCATCCTTTGAAAATAAGGGAGATTAGTCAATTATATATATAAGTTTAAAAACCTTTCTTAATGTTTCTCTGTTGATTATTATAGTGAACGACATACACTTAAATTTTAAAACTCAGCAGGAACCGAGGGGGGTCTGGACGACCCCTTGGTCGGTGGATCGAATATTAAATATAAAATATTTTCCTGCGCTCGGAGTAAAAACTAGTTCAATCTGAACAGAGGCAAAAAAAGATGAAACAGTATTGTAAGAAGGTCAGCATTACAATGTAAGAATGGTAATTTATTGGCGGCGCTGTGAATACTTGTATCGGAATGTAGATATGCTATTAAAATAGGCTATGTCTTCAAGATTAACTCTATAAGAGTTCACCGTCAAGGGGAAATTTTGTCAAGCGGCCTAAACCTAAAACCTAAGTTAGTGAATTTCATTGTTAAATAACGTTGATTAAAATCACTCATTAGCATAGACGTTTAAACCTATTTCAAGTTATAGAAAAGGAATAAGGCATAAAAAACTATTAAAAATGGGATATGCGTATAGAATAAAGGATAATATTGGCATATTTCTATGATCGGATTTTTTTAACATTTAAAAAATCATATTGTCATTACATATATTTTAGTGTTGAAATTGTGGGGGGCTCCTGTATTTTTTACGAACAAAATATTTTAAATAAATATGAAAAATATTGCTACTTAAATAATGCGCAAAATATCTTAGAGACATATTTGAGGATGAAAATACCTTTTTGGTAAGTTGTTATAATAAATCATTGACTTAATAAATCAATAAATCATTAAATCAATAAATCAATATTATCATCACATTTAGTAAAATATTAGCCTTGCAACAAATTATTTTAACATGAAATGGAAAAATCATGTTTTACTTTTAATATATAACGTCAACTTAGACATTTCAATAGCAATATAATTAGTAACTACACACATGACATAGGTAAATTCTGAAATGTAATAAGTACTGAAATAGTAAATGATAAAATGAAGATATATTGTATATATGTACTTCATAAACCGTAGATATGTGTTTATGTTATATCGGCTAGATAGGCACACTTTGTCTCGATAGTAATAATATTGTTGACAAGTAAACATAGTGATAATTACAGTTATACATTCATTGCAAAGTACTTGTGCCGTGTGGTACATTTCCGATTACATTATTGTGTTGTATCTCAAATGTCTCTTAAATTATCGGTAAACTTCATTATTTTTGAAATTCTACTTATTGTTGCATTTAATTGAATTATATATTTAATATTAAAAATATATTTTTCTAAATTGTTTCAATCATTTAATTTAATTTTATAAATTACAGTGCTGTAATTGAATGAATTTTTACTTATTTTGTCACGATGAAAACTTTTTTACAATGTTAATATATATATGGAGCAAAGAGTAAATAGCATTTTCACTTGTTAGTGTGGATAGTGTGGACAGTTTCAGAAGGGTTGGCATAATAATTTAAAATTAATACACATAATTGAATATAAAACACTCTTAAAAGTATTACCATAAATTATAAATAAAATAAAATTATAAATTAAATTAAATTAAACAAAATAAAATATACATTATTTAAATTTTATACTTCTTTATTGTAGAGTCTGTTTTAAAGGTAAATATATTTAATTTGCTCTTTGTTATTCTGTGTGGTTAAAATGTTATAGGAAATTTTATATATTATAGAATTCTATAATTCAACCTAAATATTTTAAATTTTGGTTTGATTATATACATGGCCTATATTATACTTGATATAATTAATTAAATTTTGCAATGATGGAAATAACACTAGCTTTTTAGCTAAACAATTAATTAATTAAAATGTTAGATGTAAATTAAAAATTTATAAATAAACAGGAATGCAATTATCAAATTGTATAAGCTTTTCTAAATTGTTTAAACTATACAATTGTGAGCCTATAGTAAAATACAGTTATATCCTACAAAAGATTAAAAATGTTACATCCATAATATAATTTGAGATTAATGTTCAGATGTAATGACATGTTCACTAAAATGTGGACAACATTTCAAATGTTAATGACATGTTCACTAGAATGTTCACCAAGATGTTTACTAAATGTTCACTAAAACATTTCAAGGAAAATAAGACTCTATATCACTACGCGACTAACCGTTTTGCAACGATTCATGTCCTTTATGTTAGTTACTAGCTTTCGGATAATAACTATTTGGTATATTTTATCAGAATTATTACTTTTATTTTTATTATATCATCAAATCAAATTATTTTGAAAATTAAAAATAAACGAAAAACAATTATAATGATAAATATTATGCAAGTCTTATAAGGTCCGGCACAAACCTTCCCAGCCGTTTTTTTCAGAGGGGGAATTCCAATTTGAAACCCCCTCCTTATTTTCCTTTTTGCCCTCACCTCCTCTTTTTTGTATTTTTTCTCCCCCCTTCTTTTTTTTCTTTTTTACAACCTCCTTTGACAGGTTTAAATTAGACTCGCATAGATTATAGAAGATATAATGTTAGTTTGGTTGGTTGGAAAAATTACAAAAATAGCAAAAATTGTGTTTCAATCACACAATGTATACTTACATTTAAATATATTATGCGGTATTGCAAAATATGTCTTATAATCCGCTAAACTTTTGACACACCAAAGTCAAAACAATTCATTGATGAAACAAAACATGTGTCAAAGGTTTGGACACACCATACACTTTTGATAAATACATTTATTGGCAGGAAACATTATGATTTTACTACAGTTTTCTTCTTTTTCAGCAATCCATTGATGCGATATGGTGTGAGTAATCTGAACTTCCTGCCCATGGTTGTCAGGCTCGTTTATGGACTGGACTGTTAGGACTGCCTTTGAGCAGTAAAAGCGTACGTCGTTTACAGTTTGTGCAATGGTATGGTATCATGATCGGAAACGCTTGTCTGTCTTCATGCCATAGGTTGTATTTTGATTGTCTTTTTTCTTCAATTGCTGATTTGGCTTGGTCTCGAATACAGCGATGCAAAGGAGAACCAGTCCACTGTGATGTACATTTTGATTTTTGTGGCAAGCTTGCTTTCATGCGTGTATACCAAAGGCGCTTGGGCTGTGCACCAAAAGTTTTCGTTGCTTCTTGTATCCTGCTGTCGACTTCCAGATCACCACTTACAGTGCACGTACGGTTATAGGACTGCGAGGTATATGAATGATTCTGTGTTCTTCAGTGGGTTTCCAATCACCAGGATTCTTAGCTAATCTGCTTCAAATACGATTTAAGGAGGAGACTAATATAGTAGCTCAATTCGTAATATACTGATCTTGGTTATAAAAGGGTGACTAGTGGCTACTGTGTAGAAGTGGTTCACAATTTTATGAAGTACATCCAGATCCTTCAATACAAGGTAGTAGTTAAAAAGTTCTTGCACGAATATTTTTATACTCGTGCTACTCCCTCTGGTGAGTTGAGAATACATTTTCATCCGAAGGGTTTTGATGTACTCTCTTTTTGTAAGGTTGATTACTTTGAGTACTTCTGCGAAGTAAAGTGTGAACAGGGTTGTCATCAAAACACCTCCCGGCTTGACTACATACTTAATGTCAAACTCTCCCGATCATGTCGTCATGGAATAGTCTAATAATTGTAGTCAGATTGAGTGGGCAGCAATATGCTTCTAGCATCTTCCAGCTTATTACCCTGCCTACGATATCGAATGCATTTAGATATAATTGAAGACAACTTAAATTGGTTGGTGTACTTCAATTGCCTTGTCTTGTACATAGTTGCTTTATTGTTAATATCATCTCGCTGGTAGATCTGCCCGCTTAATGAATCCACACTGACTTTTCGGCTAACACATCGTCTGATAGCGCCTTCATCAGATTCAGAATGATTTTGACCAGCACCTTTCCAATTATTGAAAAGAGTAAAATGGTAGTTGCCACATTCACTTAGATCACCTTTCTTCTTAAATATGATGACAGTGAGTCCATTGTTAGGAATTTTAGGAAGGAAGCAGGGTTCTGTAGTTCGATTGGACTACATTACTACATTATTCTGCTCAATAAGTGTAAGCCTAGTGCTCATTAAATGTCCGGTAATATATTTATTTATTTATTTTATTTATTTATTGTATATATTTATCAAAACTCTATTATATATGTAAAAAAAACGTATGTAGGGGTAAAATAGCCTTTAAAATAATATTTTTATAATACCATTTTATTGGTTATTTTGAAATATTACACTGAGTTCATTATGTCTTTTCACTTTTTATATATGTATTTTGTCACAAGACACAAGTCATTTATTAATTATACATCCTGCACATTACTAATCAAGATGTGTTTATGTTGGCTACTAGGGGCTGACAGAGCTTTTGAATAAACTCAGTTCTTGTTATTATAATAAAAAAAATGTAAAAATTTGTTACACCACATTGTATAATTATTTAGTATACAGTAAATAGTCACTCTAAGAGTATAATTTATTTTCAAATAGCAGCATTTTTCAATTTGGATAAATGCAACATACAACCAACATATAGCAGCATAAGATACACATTTAATATTATATTAAGGATAAGATTAAAATAGTATTATAACCTTATAAAAACTAAACGTAAACTTGTTTTGTTACAAAAATATTTTCACATTAACGTCATCATCCATTGATAAAAATAATATAATTACACAACGCGGCTTTCAAAAAATAAGTTAATTTACAGAAGCATTAAAAGTAAATATGTGATATCACATTGAAGCCTATTTAGACTTTGAATAAATCAAGCCAATTAAAATGAAAATAATTAACTTTCCACTTTGCTTAACTTACTACGAAACGAACACTCAACAATTTGTAATGAACAAGTTTTAACGGATATTATATATATATATATAAATATATTTTAAGTTGTTCGAAATATCTAAAATAAGTTTCTACCCTGGGATTTTCAAATTAAATTTATATGAAATCTTTTTTAATTAATTTTTTTCGTATGGGGTCATTGAACCAAAACATCTAATATCAGTTTGTGTACAAACTTGATTTGATGTTTTTTAATATACAGTACAGTATAAAATAATACCTTAAAATATCAAAATAAAATCTTGAAAGCTAATACCGGCCAAATATGGCCATATTCACTTTATGCCTTTAATATGATAATTAGCTGTACATTACAAACACTGTAATACGGTTATATATATATATAATATATAATAAATATATATAATATATAATAAATATATATAATATATAATAAATATATATAATATATAATAAATATATATAATATATTTAAAGATCTAAACATTGATGAATTTCAAAAATTTTATAATTAGACTCAACTGTACATCTAAAATTCTATAGGGTACTAATATCAACATGTATTTTTTAAATTTTTGATTAATATTGAACTGTATGATAACAATTAATTCAATGCAAACATTACAACTAAAAAATACTATCAAAAGAAGGTGGATGGGGCAACAATTTTAAATAATTTAAAATGACTGTAATTAAAAATAGTTCACAAATTCATTTGATATTTTAAAAATTTAGTCACCCGAAAATTTCAAAAACTTCACAATTTTTTCACATTAATCATGTGATTTAACATCAATAACGTCATCATTTGTCGAAGATCACAATTGTACAGTTTTTAATAAATAATCAATTTTAAGAATATTTTATGATGCAATTTTTGATAACAGAAGCACTTATATAATTAATATAATTAAAAATATATATATATTTGTGGTATGTGATTCCCGTATAGTTATTAGAATTTGACAACAGCATTTTATAGCAAGAAATAGTATTTTGTCAATATAAATATTTTAAAATATTATATGATTTTATTGTATTTATAGTTTACTTTTACCTTATTATAAAATTCCATACTTTTTAGAAATGTCTTATACTTGGATTCAATCAACATGGTAGGAAATTTTTATTAAGATAAATGGTTTATAAATTTAGAAGAAAATTTATTTCAATTTTGTTTAAAATATCACTTTTTTTTCCAATTGATGACGTCATCAACTTAATGTGAAGTTGTATTCTTTGATAATATGCATAATGAATTTAAAATTTGTCACATACATAATTCAAAATTAAGAAAATATATTTAGTAAATTAGATCAAAATTAAAAAAATATATATTTCATAAATTAAATCTCAAATTATAAGGACATTTTTCCTAACACACGTGTCTATAAATATGTTTTCAAATGTTTTCTGAAAATACTTATATTTTATATTTAGCTCCTACCTGAAAAGTTCATTTCAATCAGACAAACCTCCAATTTTTAAATTACAAATGATAGAACACAATGTTTGTAATTTTTGACCACCTTATATGCCGTCCTACTGATAAATATCCAATTATTAATTTATCATAATTGGAGTAATATTCAAGTAAACAACGTGGTCATGGTCAAAATGGTCATGGGATTACACATATTACATTAGCTTTCTGACTAAAATGATGACTAAAATGGCAGTAAAATTGTTATCATTGAGTCTAAAGCACAATAAATGGCTGCTCAAATATTAATGAAATATCTGACCAAGAGCAACAGCTCCTTTCCTATCTACATATAAATAGGAGCTGTGTACATATGTATAGGAGCTGTGATATATTATATTCCATCGTATATCATATTGTGTAAATAAATATAAAAAATAAGTAAATGTAGAAATCGTATCTAGTTTAATGTTGTATCATATTGTTAGGCCTATGTCTTTATTAATTATTTAAAACAATATAAATATTTAAAAGTATATATATATATATATACAATAATAATTTATATACATTGATAATACATATGTAACATAATGATATATATATAAAAGTATGGATAAACAATAACAACAAATATTATTCATTATTATCGATATATACATATATACATATGTGTGAGAAATATTTATTTATGTATGTCTGAAATGTTTCAATTAATAGACCTATTAAAAAAAGACATTTTAATACAAATTACTGTAATATACAGAAGCTTATCATATTTTTAAAATACATATATTAATAAGGTCTTGCTTTTAAGGTAAAATGTAATAAAATCAATAATGTAAAACATATAACTTAATTTTTCAGTGTACCTATACTTAAATAAACACACTAACTCAATACGACTATATAACGTAATGTTGTACCTGACATGAGCTTCTAAACTCATGAGCCGACACACAGATAAATATATAGGCAATAAAACATTCTAGTATATAGTACAATTGAAGTGTACCTATCAATACCCCGACCATTCCAGTTAATTACGTAACATAGGTAAAGATATCAAAATCTGCATAGAATAGTGGGGCGTTACCTAAGCCGATAATCTTTACTGGTTACAGAAGTGAAAGTTCATAGTTGTTTTTGTTCAGTTGATGCTTTATACGTTGTCCTGGCCTGTTAAGCAACACTATACACGGTGCATTGGTAGCTTTTGATTTTGAGTAAGGAAACTTGAAAACACATGATATACTATATCCAGCGCTGACTCGCAATTTGAAATGAGTCGAAAAAGTTTGGAAACAATCCCAACCATGAAGGTTACCTTGGTGGGCGACGGGTCAGTTGGAAAGACGTCCCTACTTGGTCGATTTATAGCCAATACA
The DNA here is from genome assembly GCA_034780555.1 of Coelogynopora nodosa. Lineage (NCBI taxonomy): Eukaryota > Metazoa > Platyhelminthes > Proseriata > Coelogynoporidae > Coelogynopora > Coelogynopora nodosa. The sequence continues at coordinate 9,989 of JAUZND010004976.1, forward strand.
TTCCCGGATGGCTACTCTCCGACTATATTCGATGAACAGTCTGCAACCGTGATAGTGAATGGCCTAGGCATACGGCTGTCAATCTGGGATACGGCAGGTGGGCATCCGACTTTATGAACTCTTAAAATACGTTTAATAAGTTCACATATTATAGTTCAAACGTTTATCTAATTGAGAAATAATAGGAATTCCATATGTGATATAGATTTATAGACAATGATCACCTTATATAATTACCTAGTTCTATGGAGGTTTATTATTATTAATGGAAAAAATAGTATAATGTTAATAATGGTAATAATGTTAAATATCTATTTATTTTTATGTACGTGGTAATTATAATTATTCAATACTTAATTTTACTGATTTTTTAAATTAAAAACCTATTTTTTACTCTTACTATTTTATTTACTTAAACTTACACTTATTTTATGAGTTTACTATACAACCATTTATTATTATCATAACCCTTTTCATATTCCACTAAAAAATCAACACAACTATATACGACTATAGGCCTAATGAAGCAGTAGAATTATCATGCGTGATTATATATTATTGTCCGCCATTTGTTTTGTGAATAGTTTATTTATTTGTGAGTAAAATAAGTTTAATTAATTTGTACTAAATATGTTTTGTACTAAACTGAAAACATTGTAAATCATGACTGTAATGAATTGATAAAACGATATATAAACAGAAAAATTACCATAATTCAATTATAAACTGATTTATCTATAGATGTAGCTTTTTTTAAAACTTTTAATATTGGCATACATACAGATCTAATTCAACCATTTAAATTTTATTAAATATCAGTAAAATCACAGCTATATTTATTTAATATTATTTTTCTAATAATTATATGCTTCAATTAAATAAACCTTTTAGTGGGAATAATAAATTCCCTAGATGATTCTAGAAATACAATGAAATAAATGAGTGAATACATAAACATATCTTTCTAACATATTTACCGAACTATGAAAAGAAATATAAAATTTTAAATAATACTTAAATATGTCGTCAACACGTGTGGAACATAACATATGTTAAACTGAACAATATAAGAAAAAATGTGACTCTTTAAAATGACTAAACCAATATAAGAATAATTATCGTTGATCATTGTAACTATTAATTTTAGAAATAAGGGTGTTTCTGTTTTATATATAAAATAGTAAATTCAATTAACATAATTAAAATATATTATAATTATATTAGTTTATGTGGCGTCGCGGGCTTTTAACTTTTAATCATTTATTTTCAACAGACAGATAACAATACTTATGTGCCGTTTTTTTGGTATGTTGCAATTTACAATAACTAATGTACGTATTTAGCTAACATATCTAGGTTTTACATTTATATTTATTAGTTTTAATAAAATTGAACTTAAACGTATAAATAATTATACAAAGCACAATATTTTTAAATAAATATAATTAATCATTTTAAATAAATGTATCAGTTTAATATATCACGACGTTTAATATATTTTTGATTTGATGAAATTGACTAAATTGATTAGATAATATTATTTAATAATAGCAAATATTTTCTAAATAATGTCACAAAATTAATCAATGCAGTATGTTAGGGGACAATGTAAAGCCAGGAGGGATTTTTTAAACAAAATGTACCTTAAATTAGGGAATAAGACCTATACAGAAATTTATTATTATTATATATTTATAAATATATATTAACCAAAATGTTAAAAATAAAAATAGATCATTTTTAGTAATATATTAAATATCAGACTAAAAAACACTATTCGTCAAAAGAAAATATATTAAAAAAATGCTAAATTGATGTTGGAAAAGCATTAAAAAAATGTTGTCTGGGAATTATTACTTATGTTGTACATCACATTTCTTTTATAAATCAAAGTCTGGATGTTAGTTCACCTTACGAGAAGTGAATAATGATTTTAATTATAAACAACATAGATTAGACAACTTATATAATATAACAGAACAACATTTAAATTTAATATATATTTTTAATTAAACTTGAAATTAACTAATTATTTCTAGAGATTTAGAAGTGTATACTCTATAAAATAACAATTAGAATATTAATCTTATTAATAAGATTAATTTTTATAATTATCTACCAAAATAGTTGAGAATTATATATTTTTATTAGTTAAATGTATAACGTGGCATAACACACCAAATGTTTTCTTTTATTGTCTTTTAAACGGAAATTAATTTTTTCACGAGTGGAAATTTTATAAGATGCTCGACAAATATAAAGTTCTCAATTGTGTGGATATTGGATATAATTGCGTAGACCTTGACATTTGCTTAATAGACATTTTACTCCAGCTCAATATACATTATTTAAATTTATAGGCTAACTGCTTCATTTTACCATATTTTAACTGAACCAGGCGGCTATAAACTAGTGCACACATTTCACATAATTAATTGGATTACATTAATAATACATCAACATTAATGGACGTGACCTAGCTCTTGTTATTAATATGATGAGTCACACGTACTTTATTTTGGACATATATGTGCTAATTTGGTATATGTAATATTTTGTCAAAATACCGCTTTCGTAAATTTTGATAAACCATGGTAGGTGTATTTCATGTGTATTATAATAATTTTTGACAAACATGCAGTAATATGCAGGATGATATGTAAAAGATCATTGCTCGTATGTCGGATAATAAGTGAACTATCTTAGCTCGTATGTCGGATAATAAGTAAACTATCATTGCTCGTATGTCGGATAATAAGTGAACTATCTTAGCTCGTATGTCGGATAATAAGTAAACTCTAATTGCTCGTATGTCGGATAATAAGTAAACTATCATTGCTCGTATGACGGATAATAAGTGAACTATCTTAGCTCGTATGTGGGATAATAAGTAAACTATCATTGCTCATATGTCGGATAATAAGTGAACTATCTTAGCTCGTATGTCGGATAATAAGTGAACTATCTTAGCTCGTATGTCGGATAATAAGTGAACTATCTTAGCTCGTATGTTGGATAATAAGTGAACTATCTTAGCTCGTATGTCGGATAATAAGTAAAATATCATTGCTCGTATGCCGGATAATAAGTAAACTATCATTGCTCATTTGACGGATAATAAGTGAACTATCTTAGCTCGTATGTCGGATAATAAGTAAACCTTAATTGCTCGTATGTCGGATAATAAGGGGACTATCTTAGCTCGTATGTCGGATAATAAGTGAACTATCTTAGCTCGTATGTCGGATAATAAGTAAAGTCTAATTGCTCGTATGCCGGATAATAAGTAAACTATCATTGCTCGTATGACGGATAATAAGTGAACTATCTTAGCTCGTATGTCGGATAATAAGTAAACTCTAATTGCTCGTATGCCGGATAATAAGTAAACTATCATTGCTCGTATGCCGGATAATAAGTAAACTATCATTGCTCGTATGTCGGATAATAAGTAAAATATCATTGCTCGTATGTCGGATAATAAGTGAACTCTAATTGCTCGTATGTCGGATAATAAGTAAACTATCATTGCTCGTATGTCGGATAATAAGTAAAATATCATTGCTCGTATGGCAGACTGTACATAAATCTAACAATTTATAATTTTCAAATTTCAAATTTCCTCAAACCATTGATTGAAATGTATAGGTATTGAGAAGCAAACAATGTTGTGTAATAAACATTAATTAGTTTAATATTTTTATATTCTAGTAAGTTGTGCTTCAAAATTAATAATAATTTAATATATTCGATTTTAAAAATAACTAATACTTTTAACATACAGAAAATTAGAACTAGTTTTTTTTAATTCTTTAAACATATTTTTAATTATTTTATATTTACTAGTTTTATGAAAAATAAATGTTCATAAATCTACTTTTATAGAAATTAGAAATCATTGTAATATATTGTATTAAATATATTTGATATATCACAATACATTAAATATTATATGTTAACATAGAAGAACATAAGCTTTGCCCAAAATAATTCTAGCAATTTGATATTTAGAAAACTTTTAAAATAATTATTTAAGTAAACAATAAATATAATTGTTATTAAAACAGCCAATTTAAAAATGTTAAATCGTTTATCCGAAAATAAGCTTCTGCATGTAATTATACATCATTAGATCTAACTACTTAATTTCTTCGATAATTTTTTAACTAAATTTTATTTATAAGCCTTTTATTTTCTATTATGTAATAATTAGATTAAATATAAGCATGGAGTTATGCGAAACGCACAATTACATATGCTATACTATATATACATATTACAATAATTCCGTACTTTAGTTAATTGAAGAAATAACTGATTGGAATTACTTTTTTCCGGCCACAATACAAATCGCTTTTAAATATTTGTTTTAATCAGATTTAGTTTAATTATTTAATTTTATGAGTTTACTATACAAACATTTACCATGATCATAACATTTTATCTTCCATAAACTATCTAACAACTACGACTAACATGAAGCAGAAGCATTATCATGTGTGATAATATATCGTTGTCCGCCATTTGTTTTGTGAATAGTTTATTTATTTGTGAGTAAAATTAGTTTACTTAATTTGTTTAAAATATAATCAATTATATATAAACATATATTATATATATTCTTCGGTCCAAATTTGTTTTGGATACAGTTTGGTTACAGTTTGTATGTTTATTTAAAAAAAACTTTTAAACCGAAAACCTTTTAAATCAAGACTGTAATGAATTGATAACACGAAATATAAACAGAAAAATAAACATAATTCAATTAAAAACTTGTTTATCTTTAGATATAGCTTTTATTAAAACTTTTAATATTGGCATACCATACAGATCTAATTCAACCATTTACATTTTAATAAATATCAGCAAAATCACAGCTATATTTACTTAATATTATTTATTTTTCTAATAATTATATGCTTTAATTAAAAAAACCTTTTAGTGAGAATAATAAATTCCCTGGATTATTCTAGAAATACATTGAAATAAATGAGTGAATAAATAAACATATATTTCTAACATTTACCGAACTATGAAGTAATTACATTTTTAAATAATACTTAAATATTTCGTCAACTCGTGTGGAACATAACATATGTTAAACTGAACAATATAAGAAACAATGTGACTCTATAAAATGGTTAAACCGAAAAGAATAATTATCGTTGATCATTGTAACTATCAATTTTTTGGTAGCTTTTTGGTATGTTGCAATATACAATAACTAATGTATCTAGCTAACACACTAGGTTTTACATTTACATATATTAGTTTTAATAATTGAACTTAAACGTATAAATAATTATACAAAGAAAAATATTTAAAAAAAACATTAATAATAATTTTAAATACATGTCTCAGTTTAATACTTTTTTGATTGGATTAAAAAATGGTTTTATTTGGTTGAGAGATAAATATTATTTAATAATAGCCAATATTTTTTAAATAATGTCACAAAACTTATAAATATAAGACACATATACTTTATCTAATAATATACGTTTGAGAAAATATTGTTCTAAAAAAATACTTTATATATGTCAATGCGCAGTACTAATCTAGTTATGTTAATTTGTACCAGAGGAAAAGGGTGGGCGGTGTCTTGGGGAGTAAAAGAGGTGTTCCATAGGAAGGAACCTTTTATAAACATGTAATTATTAAATTATGTGATAAACAAACATTATAAATTAAATAGCTTTGTTTCAAATTGATTAATAATTAACAATCTATTAATCAGGTTTCATTCATTTAATGTACTATATCGTGTTTATTTCAAATGTTGAAATGTTGTTACAATTTTTTACATTATCCGAAAAGTGAAAACGATGCAGAAATGTATTTTGTAGACTCGTGTCCCCCAATAGCAAAATGCGAAATGCTGTTTCACATATACTTTAAAGCATGTTGCAATAATTTTTAGTTGACTCGAAATTCCACCTCGTATCAGCGAGGTATCAGTAACCTGATTGTCTCCAGAATATGTAATCTGCATTTGGTTCCTTAGTATCTATGTAAGACCGGTACTTCAGTGATGTACTATTTTTTGTGATAAGTCATGCATTCTTCAAATATACGATTTGTAAGTGTATCAATGTTCTCAGTTATGTATGGTCTGGCTACTTTTATAAGGATATATATAAGAACACAATTTAATCGTCAATTAAACATTATTGTAAGTTATAAACTAACCCAAAAAAGCTGTCAGCTGATAGGTTTGCTACTTCTCGTCATTGCAGCTAGAGAGCTTCTTTGGTATTGAGTAAAATTATCGAAGTTTTTTAAGAATACTTACCTCAATTACCATCTTTTCAAATAAAAACGTTATGCCTTTACATTAATATTCAGCAAATAAGTTTACAATATATTTATATATGCGAAATAGGTTACGCACGTCTGAACATTGCACCATTCCTTTGTTCCCTGCTATTGATGAAAAGGTTTATACATTTTTCATCGTTTATTACTTAAAACATAAATAGAAACTATCAGATACATATTTAATTGCCCAAGTAGTTCATACAAAAATATATCGGATACGTATTGACAGTTTTCACTATAAACATTTACTAATAAAATTGAGGTAAATTCAATATAAACATTTTATTTATACTATTTAAATAAATTAAACATATATATATATATACTGATAACATTGAGCATAATTTATTGTAAATCGCACAAATGTTTATACATTTATATTGTATTACCAAGTATTATGGTAAACGTATTTATAATTGTAAATGTTAGAAGAATAAAACTAAAAGAAAAGAGAAATAAAAGAAAATCATGTTTTAAATCACTCGACGTTACGGCAATTTTTGGGTATTTGTTTTAAAATTGTAGTTACTATTGATTTCTGTTAATTTCTACTTTTTAATTTTTAATTATTTTTAAATGAAATTTAAAACGTATGTTTGATTTAATTTTACAGATTTTCTTTATTATTTTTTTAAAATAAAAAATAATATTTTCTTCCTGAAACGTCTAATAATTTAAAAAGTGTGTCTTTTTAATAATTCTTTTTAAACGACGTGTATACACGTTTATTATTAGCGAAAAAGTTGCATAACACTGTATACTATAGTTGATTAACTCTGTTGTTATCACCACAATAGTTAAGAAAATTTATCTGGAAAATTCATCTGGAAAAGTTAATCTCTCCTCGCAAGACGACTTCTAGAGCAATATACCCACAGCTTGTATTGTCCACAAAACAACAATGGTGCTCGCTTTCGATTGCAAGAATTAAAAAGTGAAACAATTCATTTATGCATTTAGCTTTTTGAATTAAGGATAAATAATGATAGTAAAAAATATATTTTACTGTAAAATGTAACTGGTTGTCATTGGAAAATAACTGCTTATTTTTATCGTCTTCACTGTGTATGTATTATCATTTAATGAACAACTTTAAACAAATTGTTTATGATCCTTGACTATTGTAGAAATTTGTTTCATTAATCAGTCAAAATACATTGAATTAAACTTTTTTTCGTTGGGCAATTTAATTGAGATAACTTTACAGCAATTTTTACTAAAGCGATGACATATTAATTATGTTTTGTTTTGTATGAAAAAATACTTTGTACGATCGAATTTGTTGCCATTTACCCATCCTCTATGTACATCCTTATAAAATAAATGATGACATTTTGAAAAAATAAAAGAGAATTACAATATGTTAAAATCTAAATTACGTTTATTACATTTGACTAAAATATATCCTATGTTGATTTCAAATTAAAGAGCGTACAGTAAAATGCTTACCTTATCACATTATACTTGCAGATGTTGTGGTTCATGGAACGTTTATTGCTACTCAACAAATATAAACAAAGCATAATATGGTCATATCAGACGCTAAAGCGATATATATAATTTATAGACTAGTAAACGAACTGAGTAAACATTTTTAATGCATATTTTGATTGATCATAATTTTATGCAAATTAAGGAATGTATGCAGTTGTCTCCGATATTTTCAAGCATCAGACTCAGTATCGCCTTCAACTGCATAAAATTATAATCAATCTAATAAAATAATCACAATAGACAAATGCCGCTAAAGTATCACATTCTATTATTGGTTGCAGTAACACAACATGGTTGACTAGAAAATTGGCGAGTTTGTTATATTTGATATTATTATATTTTTTACAGATTTTTAAATATATTTTGTATCTATTGCATTTATTGCAATACTATATATTTTATAAAATTTCTTGGGTATTACTGTTACAGTACTTCTGATACAGAAATTGTTATTATTGTTTTTACATTTTGCTGAGGCGAAGTTCCATAAGCACAAACATAATTATTAAAATTCGTATAGTGACTATTACCTATGATTTTTTAGATTTATATTAAGTTATTTTATGTACGACATTTTTTCAACGTAACTTTTATTCGAAAACAAAAGTTTTCAAAGTTTTATTGTTACTGTTCTTTAGTTACATACGTATTTTTTGTGATTTGATAATGTGAGAAGGAGAAAGTTCCAATAGTATATAAACAATTATTAATGTCACATAATGAGTTATAATCTTTAAAGTTAATTTTGTTATTATGGCCTTTCATTACGACTTTTGAAAATACCTAACACTTTCTCAAACTACTTAAAAATACAACTTCATAATTTGTACGACATGTCACATACCATTTTTTCAGTATTATTGTTTTAATATTAAACCTGCAATAATATATTGTATTATTTATAAATATTTATTAGGTGAAGAAGACTTTTATAAACTCCGAGAAATGGCATATCCACAAACTGATATGTTCGTGATCTGCTTCGCTTGCAATGACCCACTCAGCTTTGAAAACATTCGGAACAAATGGATTCCGGAACTTCGCGAGCGTAACCAGAAGACACCCATAACCCTTCTGGGAACAAAATTGGATCTGCGCAATGATCCCGCGACTGTAGAGGAGTTAAAAAGTCGTCAGCTGAAGCCAATTTCTCGGCGAAAGGTGAGTTAGGTTGCACACCGTGGTTTTACTAAGGACGAGGCTTGCAACTGTAATTACCATTTGTTTGGGCATTTTGTGTTTCACGCAAATAATTGTCCGTATCTTAGTTTGCAGTATATGCAGTCCTGTTTGTAGCGTACGAAACGTGATTTTCTGCTCACGGTTATATCTACTTGTATGTATAGGTGTAGAACCATGTGTATATGCAGCTAAATATGTACAAAATATGTACTAAACGTGATTTTCTGCTCACGGTTATATCTACTTGTATGTATAGGTGTAGAACCATGTGTATATGCAGCTAAACAAATTAAAATTAACAGTCTAATACCGTCAGGGAGGATTAATGAAGTAATGAAGCATTATGAAGTATTCATTTTTATACACGAACTACATATATATAAATTTTTACATTAAAAAAATCTGAAAATGTATTTGAAGTAGTTCGTCCTTACAATGACGTAACATTTACAAACTTGTCTATCAGCATATTCGGTATACCTTGTTTCATTGTGTTTTGTAAAAGTTGGGCTATTTTTGTCCCTTTTATCTATTTTTTATCTATCTATCAGTTTTAGAAACTATAAACATCTTTCTGAAACCTAATTATTTTGAGTTACATTTTTCATTCCACGTCCCACATAGGTCTATACAATTATTTAAAATTTCAATTAAATTCGTTTTACCGATTCTGTTGTTTTCAGAAGATGTATACTGTTTTAATGAACTGTCTACAAACCGAAAAAATACATTCAAAATTCGTCATTTTGCAAACTGAAAAACCTTTTCGCATTTTTATATAATATAATACTGTGAGTAAAAATGATATAAACTTAAACTTATGATAGAAAAGGGTATACATATAGTGTACGAGGTAAACGAGGTCTCATTTGAAAGCGTCTAAATGGGTATCAAATTATTTAATTAATTTATCAAGTTTAATTACTCCAACAGCATTTTAACTTCGGTTTCGACGTTAACCCCGGTATTAAATAAATTTAAAATACAACAATTTCTGTTTACTCAAGCAAGAATGGCTATGTGATCTTGTTCTATTGTTTTTAATAGTATTTATTTTTATTAATTATTTTGTTTACATTTTCAATTCGTAAATTAATGAAAATTACAAAATTTGTTCGAAATATGTAAAGTTGGCAATTAATTCCTTATATTATGTTCAAATATAAAATGATTAGGAATAATATTGTTAAGTAATAATTAGATACAAATCAATTAATTATTTTATATAATCAATTAATTATATAAATTAATTAGTTTTTCATTGAAATGGTATTGAGAAATATAAATATTTTCCTCAAGTTAATCCAAATTGATGCAATATTTATAACATATATTTATTTATCTTCTAATAAAATAAAGAAAAATACAATTTTTATTATGTATGTATTAAACAATGATATACATTACTTTTGATATGTTATATTTTACAATAATATAAGATTAAGTTATATTCCATTACACATCAACACCATAAACAAATCAAAATATTTTTATTACTCATCTGGATTTATGAATCTATTGGATGAACCTTTTTTAATTATCATTTTCCAATTGGTCTCATAATACTTGTACTAAAAGAAAAGTTTGCAAAACATCACAAATTCATGATTGATACAACCACATCTATAAATTATTTGTACTTGCTTATATCGCCTTAAATTTTTGACCTTATACATTTTGTACTGAAATAATGGTTATTTATGAGTAAATAGTTAAATATATTTCCACAAAGTTTAACTATACATCACTAATTTGTAACAAAAAATTACTTTTTGGAAAAACCAAATGTAGAGAAGAGTCGACTAATATAATGATAATGACTTACTTTACAAATAACGGTAGAGTTACATTAACAAAATGCAGTTTAGTCAAATACTAAGAATTTCAAATATTCATGTATAATGTAATAAACAATTATATGACTGTTAAATTGACTGATGAAGTATGTAATAGCATTTATCGAATTAAAATTATTATTAGCGAGTATCTATAGTTCTAGCCTACGTCAAATTCTGCAATTTATTGATAAAAAATAAATGATACAAATTTGCAAGGTTAAATATGAATGCTGATGGAAGATTGATGGAGATTAAACTATATACGATTAATTTTCACATCTATAGACAAATGATATATCGTTAAAGTTAAATTAAAATAGTCACAGATGTACACAGATATATTACTTTCGTATTACTCACAATGAAAACAGACAGTTAAAAAACAGGGAAATGAGGTATAAGACAAACTAAATGTTTTTCTATAAAGCTAAGCATAAAGATAATTAAGAAAGAATAATTCTGTATATAAATAGCTGGTCGGTAGTAATTGATAATTTTGTTATTGTCTTTTAGATAATAAAAACATGTCTCACAACATTACAATGAATTAGATAGCCAAATATGTATGTTTCCTTTCCTCTTTAAACTTAGAGCTCTTAATTTAGTCACATACTTACATTATGTTTTACTACACTTTAAAACTTTAATAATGTTTAAATTAAGAAGCTAGAAGGCTAGTCTCTAAAATACTGTAATTAGAATACATTATATAAAATCACTTATTATATATTTGAATTTTTTTATTGAGAGTCGTCACATTTTTGTATTTATTTTGTTTATTTTAGAATATTATTTGTTTGATAGGTTTATTGTTTGCTTTCAAATGCAACGTATAGGCGAAATAAAAGTTACGCATTGCCTTGTGTTATTATACAAATGAGTTAAACACGTTAAAATACAAAATAACCAAATTAAAGCTATATTTTTTTTATTTGAAAATCTATATGTATTGCTGTATAATCTTCGTCATTTAATGAGCGAACTATTGTAAAATTGTTGTAATGAATAAAACGTGATAATATTTTGACATTATGATTTCGCGTCACTCATTAGTTCAGATTCTATATCCTTTATATATATTCTTGTTTCAGGGTATTTCATTGCGAAAGGAAATTCAAGCCAAGTATTATGTGGAGTGCTCTTCAAAGAGTAAAATCAACGTCGATAAGGTCTTCGAACTTGCCGCGTCCTTTCAGCTAGAGGAGCTCAAAAGAAATCGGACAAAAATTAAATTCAACTGCTGCCTGGGATGATTGTGATTCCTGTTGACAAGTTCATGGTTCATGTGATGTGATAAAACAACCGATAGAACTATCGTGAATTGCTGAATACCCACTGACTGATCAACTATACTAAGTCACTCAGAGGAATGAATATATATAAATTCCCTTTTCTACTTATCTGTTAAAATATATGAAGCTGTTGTAAACAAAATATAAAGCACTTTTAACTGCATGCTTAAAAGAAAATAATTCATGAAGTATTCATTTAACAGCAGCGATCAAAGCTTTTAATTATATTTGGATTAGTAACTCATAGCTGATTTCTAATTTCTTTGTGACTTATGTAAGACAAAAAATTCAATTATTACTGATTAATTAGTTATTTATAATGTAATTATCTATTTTATATGTGTTGTTTTCTCTAATAAAACAAAATTGTATATTATAAAAAAATTACAAATGACAACATTTTCAGTTAAAAACAATTTATTATGTTTACTCTTGTATATGTTTTGGTTTGTGAGCCCAAATCCGTGTTTTTTGCCTATAATTTTTTAATGTTTTAATTTACATAATTATTTCAAGAACAAATAGGTTAATGACCATAGCAAGTCTAATAAGGTAGTTGCTAATTTGAAAAAAATATTTCAAACATGGTTCAAAGTAGAAAATAAAAATTCACAATAAAAGAAACCTTTAAAATATCAACTGAAGCATATTCATCGGAGATCTGGACAGCGCTGTTTCGTCCTTATTAGAAGTCATCAACAGTACGTTGTGATCAGTAGTAAACAGTACATGTATGGTCGATTACATAATTACACCCTCCCCAACTAACGAAGAAAACACATTTTCTATGAACCGCTGAAATATTTTCCCGGGTGTAGGCACCACACAACCAAAACCGTGGGGAGTGAAAAGTAGAATGAATTTGAGCTTCACCAGCAAGTGGGTACGAGAACGCACGAACATGACCATCTTTGATAAGCTGGAATCACAATGAGCCAAGGTTCATGTAGGAATGGTAATTTTGAAATATAAACTACTCTATTATATCTACCATGGTCACTAACTTCTTTTGTTATAAAACATTTCTGTAAATTGAAGCATTAAAATGTTATAAGGAAATTCCATATGACCACTTTTGCCGCCCTGGACCATTTTTGAAGTGGAATTTGAAATAATTTACTACTCTATTAAACCCGACATGAGGTTGACTAAATTGTCAAGTGTTACTGAGAGCGTGCGAGTACGACCGTTCATATAGTAAATGTTGGAAGCATCAATACATTATCTAAATATTCGAATTCATCGTCATTGATTTACTCGGAAACGACATTGACCTTGTTGAACTCCTCACAGGAAGATATTGTTTTAAACGTCTCTACACGTACACTTCGTAAATTATTTTAAAAATATTTTAGGTCGATTATTATTTCTTTTTTTTCGATTTACTATTTCATTATATTAAAATTAAAAATTAATAAAAAATAATACAAATATATTAACCAGTCGATTATATTTTAATACGTGTTATTGTGATTGAATCTCCCTATTTTATAGTCGTCTTTTATCTAATTACTTTTAATTGTTTTTAGTTCTTTTAGTTATTTCTAGTTTTTTTTTTCATTGTTATTTTTTTCATTTATCTCCACTGTTTATAGTCCTGTAATACTCTTTGATATATGATTAAGAGTTGGCCCTCTCATAGATTGGGTGATAATTTATAATTGGGTGATCAACTCAAAAAAAGTAATCGGAAACAGTTTTTTGATTATTTCATTTTTTCTACCGAAATATAAGTCTAAACGTTTTTTGTTTGTTCTAGATGCAATTTCAATTTACCCTTTGAAACAGGTTAGTAAATGATTCAAATTAATGTTTTATTACTTTATAATAATGGTATGACTTATTTTGAAAAATATGGGTTCTGCATCTTGACAATCTAGTCATTTTCAGTCATTAGTATAATCGATCGATAGCTAGGATTTTACTAATTAGGGTATGTGAAGATTAATTAGGCTTACAGGGATGAATTCAAAAAAACAATTAAATTTATTGTCACTGAATTGTTCATTATTATTATAGTATGAACAAAAGAAAAAATTAATTAAAGATAATGTTGTAAACTACTGATATATCATGTGAAAATATTGAAAGTATAAAATAACGTGTTATACCTATTTTCTTCAAATTTTATTTTCATGAAATCATTTTAGTTAGATATTATATATGTGGATGAGCATTCCGACTAATTGTATTTATTTGGCATATTTATTTTGCTAGTAAATATATATATCTTTGGCGTTATTAGAATATTTCACAATGCATATATAATACATTTTCAAAATTAAATATTAACAATATCAATTTTTTAAGATGCAAATTAAAACTATAATATAGTAATACTAATATAATATAATTTAGGCCCAAAATCAGTACATAATACTATCAGAGTGCGTGGAGTAGAAAGGAGACAGACAATTATACATTAAGAAGGAAGGATGTAAGTTTGTAAGTGCTTTTTAAAAACAGAAAGATCATAGATCTACCGAAGCTCTTCAAGCATGAGCCATTAAAAAATAACCTAACAACAATTTAATCAATCGAGTTGATGAATCTTCTTTATTGACTTCCTAACAAGACTTGTTGGGAACTCATGATTTTTAAATTCGTCTAATAAATTAATTTTTTTATTATTTTATTTTTGAAAAAATATTTTATAAACACATTGTAGGCTATTACTAATACGCTAAATAAATATATACAATATATTCGCCAAATGGAGGTCTTTAATAATCCGAGTAATATTTAATAATACCGAGTATTATATAATAAATAATTGTAATTCACTAAATAACAAATTTGGTCATGAAAATAAGAAAATAATATAATGCACAACAATTAGTTATTTTTTGTTGCTAAATTATTTCAATTTTTTCCTTAACTTGTTGCCTTATTCAGGCATTGTGTTTGTTCACAATATAATTGTGTACATTTAGTGGCGTTGAACCTTTTTAATTTTATAGAATTTATCTGTATAAATTCCTTTGTTTGCTCAGACTCTAATTAGTAAAGTCCTCCAAAAGATTTTCTTAAATTAAGACTAGTCACGTCTAGATTGTCAAGCTACAGGACATACAATGCTTTCATACCTTAATTGTCCAACACAACATTTTCAATGCATCTTTTATTTCAAATTAAATTATATCATGGAAAAACAATATCACATAAAATATTAAATAGTCACGTTTTTAAGATAGTGTCAAAATTAGTATTAAAACACAGATAATCCCGACAAAACATAATCGAATCGAAACATTTCACCCAAACCGCTGTCACCCTTCGCCAATTTAACGATTACTATAATTATTTTGAAATTCAGATATTTCATAAATATATGTTGTCGGTGTTGTAAAGATTAATTTATTATATACGATTTGACATAAACTGCATGTTTAGCGCGTTAATTTCAACACAACCACAATTATATGGTTAAGATTTTTTTCTCTTCATTTTTTAAATATATTGAAACATTTGCTATCTTTAATAAATAAAATACATTTATACTTATTTATGCCATATCTATAACATTGTTTGCTTGCTTGTATTTTCAAGTGTTAGAATTGATGATATCCTTCAGAATCAATTAACACAGCACACACGCGATATTAGAAAGATATGACAGCGGATGTTAGGAAACTGTTTCCTTCAATTAAGGAAACAAAAAACATATTAGGGCACTTTCTCTGTTAAATTTCAATTGATTGAATAACATAAAACTGTTGATATAATACTGTAAAAGAAGATGATATATGTACTATATGTCAACCTATGCTGATGATTTTTAAACATATTATATTTAAATTAATAATAATCTGTTAAACTTTCTGTAATTTTCACACCATGATTATGCCTTCTTGATCAAAGGTGAAAACTCGGATCTTTTGTAATAATTGTAATAAACTTTAAATGTTATTATGGTTTTTCTTTTGCAAAATAGTATTATATTTATGAAGCAAATCTATCATATCTAACTGTTTTTGAGAGGTTCATTACAATATGGACAAGAATAATAGCCGCATATAACTAATTTTTTAATATATTTTTTATTATAACATGTTTCATACAGTTCGATGCAGTAGTCAACTTTGAAATTCGTAAGAAAAATTAAAGTTATATGTTGTATTTTTTAACAATTAATATTTAATGGATTTTAAAATATGTTTATTTTTTACACGTTCACAACACGATATACATATATTCCACTATAGTAAACCAAATTAATAGTATTCCACTAAAATAAATTCACTTTCTCTGACAAATTGTACATAGTTCTTTCTTTTGTAAATTTATTTATATTTTTATCTTCCGCAACTAAATGCAATCGAAGTAATTTATTTGAAGTTATGATTTATATCTATTATTTTAATTATATTTTAAGAGAAATAAAAATTTTATTTTGAATTTTAAATATTTTTAGGCTTGTTGTTCGATCAAAATTTAAGTCATTAACACGGTTATAAATGATATACTGTATAACCAAATTTGATTTTACAGATGTGTTATTATCATAGATATTATAATTTATACTATTATTAGAATAGGTATGACAAGAGATAAATATTCAATACCATTTTTATAATAAATGTTTATTCAATAAAGTAGCAAGGTTGTATTGCACAATATTAAAAATCCGATTTATCAAAATATGTTAGGTATAACATTGTAATATTTATCCAAAATATTTCAACATAATCATTTAATCAATACTTGTAGAAGTATCTCAAACATAAAATGAAAGTAGTTATATAATACTTTGAATTAAAATTTACGTTGATTATTCTTATGTATAGATCATGATTCAGTAGAGCGTTCTAATATTATAATAGTGATCCGTTCAGAATAGATCGCAGAAGAACAACAACCATTCATATTATTTAATATAAAGTAATTGCATAGCCTTAAAATTTAGTACGTTAAAGTTTAATCAGTTTAATATGATTAAATAACGTATTACAATGGCGAAACATTACATTATGTATAATTTATTATAATAAATTGTTTTTCATGTTTTAATGTTTTGAGGTTTTAAATTGTTTACATTATTTCTACGGACTGTTATAATTCTTCTATCAAACATGATAAATATAAAATTGTCGGAAGATTTTTGTTGACTTTGCAACATTATCCAACATATAATTTTCAGTCAAATATGATACATCGCAAATTTTAAGAAATTGTATGACAAAATTGTTAATGTGAAATTTTTCATTTTTCACATAACTGAATTAATTCCCTTAATATTATTTCCTGCAAATGATATAACGTTTCAGCGAGACTCATAAGAAATTATTTCTTTTAGATTATGAAATATGATTTGCAAGAACATTAGTTTGATCACCGATGATTTGCATTTTGAATTATTCAAAAAGTTATATGGGTACAACCTCTTATTTTATAATTGATACATTTTTGTAAGAAGCACATTTAAATAGTTCGTAACTTTCCCATTATGGGAGTTTAATAAAAGTGTATGTGTAATGTATTGTTCAACTTATCCAAATTTAGAGTGCTTAAAATGTTGTTGGATATTGTTTTTTTGTTGTTGTAATTTTTAAAGACTTGACTGTAATACGTATGAACACTACATGATAGTTTAATAGTTGGTGGATATCAGTTTGAATTAGCTAAAAAATATTAACGCTTTTACTTGTCATGAATATTATATAAATAGGCAATCAATCCACTTCATATTTCTTCAAATATTAAAGATTGAAATGTCTTAGTCGATACTTTGAAATTTACATATTTATTACAAATAATATATAATTCATAAATTTCTTCAAACGAGGACAATTCCTGAAACATATAAATTAGACTTCATTATATTTAATATAACAGCTCATTCCCACAACAACAATATATTTACTTATTTTGCAATTTAGTATCACAATATAAATAATTTAAATTTGGGAAAATTACGATTAATCAAATGAAATATGGTGTGGGTAGAGAGGAATACGTTTCAGATTAATTATTTGTTTCGCAGTGGAAATGTAAGCGAATTTATTTATGAATTGAATACTATTATTTAGACTAAAAAGAAAATGTATTTAACGTAAAGAATATATTGGAGGCATGTAACAAGAATCAATAAAGATAAATTAATAACAAACTCGCTTTATATTAACGAATTAATTCATTTCATGGCACACAAAATATACCACACATTGTAAATACCATACTATGCCACTATTAATAGATTATATGGCATGCAAAAAAAACTAAACAATTCAGAAATCCTTTTTTAACATTGAACGTGATGTTTGTGTAAAGACGACATCGTTATGTATGTTATAACGAATTCTAAAATAAGCTTAATTATAAAATGTCAGAAATATTGAATTTTTCATTCCATATGAAAAGTGTTTGTTTTCTCAAAGATGTTTGTTTCCTCAAAATTAAAACCACTATTTACTATTTCAGATCTAATATTAGATATCGGTATTTCGGCTGAATAGGTTCACGGACCTTTTAGAACTATTACATTTTACACCGATTGATTGTACCCTTTGTCAACAAGGCGTTTTTTTAGAGTGAAATATATATATATATAATATATAATGTCACATGTTGACTTTTGAGATTTGAATATTTTAATATGAACTCATGAGCATATTCTAAATATCCACGAAATCGTCATCGGCCTGGCTGGTGACTTTTTATAAACGTTTTTTATTAGTTCAAATGGCCAAAACTATAACAAAACAACTGTTTTTTTATTCTCGTTTTATAAAATGAGTCTGAAAAAATAGCATATATTATTGCATAATCATCACGTTGTGTTTTTTGGGTAGAAAAAGAGATTAGCGCAGTGACAAAACCTGTGTTTTTACATATATAAAGAAGTAATAAAGTAAAGTAATAACGTAGTCTATATATAATGTAAGACAATGAATTAAATAACGTTTGCCTTGAGGAATTCGTACGAATATTAAACGCTTATTTTTGCTAAATGTCATTAACATACTGCATTTCGAAATAAAAAATATTTGTATATTACTAGAAATTTCTAAATAAAAAAATGAATACTTTGAAAGGGAAAACATTTTAAATGTTAGAGAGTTATATTAAACTAACCGAACTTAAAAGTACATCTACCACATGTTGACAGTTGAAAACGTTGGATAACTCACAGTATAAATAATTGAATGAAGTGATTTTCGTCAACGAAGTGACGGGTAACCTGCTCGGCAATTTACCAAATTTCTTGTCTCTATAGAGAGACAATATTATATAGCCTTGCATTACTTTCTATAATTTCTATTTGAAAGGAATCGACTCCGTAAACCACATGTTAACTGTATCCAATGCAATAATTTTATTATTATAGTTAAGGTTGGTTTAATACAAAAAATGTGTTTATTTCACACAATATGATCATTTGTTAAATCATTTTTAAGGTCATTGTAAAATAATCTTAACATTGGTATTCAATATTGGTTGATCTCCAATAAATTATATTAATTTGAAAAATTGTTAAAATAATTCCAATCAGACTACCAATTAAAAATATATATTAGGAGTATGCAAGCGATTAGTAACAACAAAAACAACGTCAAAATAGTCACTAAAAACGATATGAATATGACAAGTGTTTTTATATTATTGTTATTGTTTATAATTTTTATATTTAATAATTCTATATAAAAAAAATTCCGACGGTAATTTAGTCCCATTAGTAACCATAGTATCCATTTTTCTATTACAAACATACAATTTCATTTTGAGCGCTCTGAGTGAAAACTGTTAAAAAATTAATAGGAATTCAAATTGAAAAAAATTGTTTTAATTAATGTAATAAATTGATTCGCCCAAGGCTTAAAAAGTGCAGAGATTACGAATAATGTTTCTTGATACAAACACCGGAGTTTTTACAATCGCAAATAATTACTTTTTATATATACATAAGCGTTTTTTGCCAAATAGTGATTTGATATAAATTTCTTATTCATAGCTCCAAATTCTACATTCGAACATTACAATTATTTCCATTAACTCTCAATTTAACTTATTCTTATTTTGTCTGACTCACACTCTTAGTGTTCCACACATTTTAATCGGATATATATAAATGTATATCTATATAGTCTATAACTGTTTTTTAAATATATACTTAGTGATTTGATATCAATGATTAGAGGGATGTAAATTCTCCAGTGTAACAACAAAATACCAACTTTTGTAATGATATCTGTACATTTAGATTATAAAAAAGTGGCGAGTCTCCTTAAATAAAAGTTAAATAAAAAGAAGTCTACAAAATTCCAAAAACAAAATACGCGTTTACTATGAAACAAAAATGAAATAAATTGACTCGAAATGGGTATCAAAACTTAGGCTACAGATATGCACCACAAATCCTTCAGGAAAGAAATAAGTTGTGAAGTAAATTTAGTTATTAATTCTATGTATAACGTTGTATAAAGTTGTAATGCTGTAAACTATTTGTTACAAGTCAATGCTGCAGCATCACATAGAAAATGTCTATGAGACGCGATTTAGGTCAATCAAAAGAATTTTCAATTGTAACAAAGGCTCACTTTTAAATTTTAAAGCTCTGTTTTTATAAAAATATACTGAAGCAAATTCACCATTTTGTAAATGGAACAGATTTTGTCAATTTGGCTAAAGTATAATATAATACAATTTTTTTTTACTGATTGTTATCAATTAAAAAAACAACTTTAATTTGATTTATAAGAATAATAAATGTAGGTTATATAATAATGACATTTGTACCATCAGTGAGAGCAGAATAAAAGATTCAGGTTTTATTAACACAGAGTTTGGTAACACAATCATTTTCTCAGGAAAACAAAATAAAGCTGAACATGGAGTAGCCTTGTACATCTCCAAAAGGTTTAGCAATTCAATCCTTTCTTTCAATGCCATCAATGAACGCCTGCTAACAGTTCGTCTACAAGCAAAACCTCAGAACATTACAGTCATTTCGGCATATGCCCCAACTACATCAACCAAAATCGAAGAGTATGAGAATTTTCTGGAAGATCTAGGAAATGTGATCAAAAACTGTCCATCCAAAGATAGAATTCTAATTGGTGGCGATTTCAACGCTAAAATTGGAGCTTCAAAAACGCATGCTTGTGTTGGCACTCATGGATTAGGATGTGAAAATGAGCATGGTCGTTTACTCAAAGATTTTTGTGATCAGTGCTCGCTGACCATCAGTAACTCATTATTCCAGCAGCACCCAAGACGAAAGTACACTTGGATATCACCTGATAACAAGACACGTAACCAAATAGATTATCTTATGACCTCTAATAGATGGAAAAGCGATGTCATGAGTTGCAGAACTTACCCAGGAGCCGATTGTGGATCGGACCATCATATTGTCATCGCTCGTTTGAGGCTTAGATTGAAAAACAAAACAAAGCAACAGCCTATCATGAGATACAATCTTAAACATCTAAAAGATATGCAAGTAGCAGAAGATTTCAGAAAAGACATCAACAGCAGATTCGAACCGCTTCTAGATCTTGCAACAGAAACTGACCCTGATTCAATTTGGGAAAAAAGCAAGGAGATATTGCACAACACGGCAGCAAAATTTCTTGGTCGTCCCGACAATAAAAAACAAGAGAAATGGATTTCGGATGAAACTATTGAACTCTGTGAAACCAGAAGAAAGCTCAAAGGTAAAAAACATCTCAACCAAACAGCGATGGATGAGTACAAAAAGATAAATGGTGAAGTTCAAAGATTATGCAGAAGAGATAAAACAACTTTTCTCAATCAACTATGTGAAGATTTGCAAAAAGCAGATAGGAAAGGAGATAGTCGAACAGTTTTTGAGATTACAAGAAGCTTAACAAAAACAAAAAACAAAAGTCTCACCGCAATAAAAGATAAAGATGGTAAGATTCTGACCGAAGATGCTGCAATCCTCGAAAGATGGAAAGGTTACTGTGAGAATCTATACGCTGACAATCTAAGGAAGGAT
>JAUZND010004977.1:0-11424 GCA_034780555.1 Coelogynopora nodosa
TGGACTAAAGTATGGAACGTTGTTGATGAGCAGAATTCACAGACTCGTCCAACAGCTCGAATCTTTAGTTATTTAGTTAAAGACGAAGGTGAAGCGTTTCCTGGTCAAATGGCTTGCAATCATCGTGGAAGTCTTAGAAAACTTAACACAGGGGAAAACCTAATTTCACAACTGTCAAATTACTTTGAATTTCTATCAAAAAATGCTAAAAACAAGCGTGGTCTCTGGACTTCACCATATCTGGATGCATTTGGTCTTGGTTTAATGGTGACACATGCAGTCCCGGCGATTAGCAAAAAAAACGGTCATACAATTGGAGTAGCTGGAGTCGATGCAACATTAGAAGAAATTGAAATGTTTATGACTCGATACCAGTGGGGATCAGTAACATCATTTTTAATTGACAAAGAAGGACAAACAATATTTCATCCTTTACTTAAGGCCAGTACGACATTACGTGATGACCCTATCTTCATTCCAATTCAACGATTGGAGCAAAGCAGAGAAGGAAATCCAAAGGAGTTTTTTAATGTGATGAACAACATGATCAAAGGTGTCACTGGCATGTTGGCAATTTCCAATGGTCGCCGAGGAACTCCAAAAGGAGATTACCGAGCAGGTGTTAAGTTTGATATAATGAAACTTGAATACTACTATGCACCACTTAAAGATTCTGAATATTCGTTTGCTTTCGTGTTAGCTAATACAGATAAAGTCTATCGGAGATTGATGGAACCAGACAACAAAATAGATAAAACAGTTAACAAAAGTTTTTTTAATCTTCTAATTGAATACAACTCCTCAAAAGTACTCCACCGATACCCTAATACTTTCAATGTTCTCGATGTCAAATACAATGAAGAGAAGTATCCACATTTACGTGTTAGCTACTTGTATTCTAGCATATTCTTTGCTCCTAAGTGCCACTGCGACCCTAACAGATATTTTTTTGATGATGATTTAGCTCAAAAGACATTTGATGCTCACCAGTATATGAATGAAATTAAACCAGACTCTGACCCTGGTTGTGATGCAAAGGGCAAGTATGAGAGAGGTACACGGGCTTATGTTTTAGTTACGCAACCTATTGAAGAAAAATGGAAGGAGCGAAATTTTGAATCAATCGATGAAGTCATGTGGACATATGTTGGCATGCGGTCCGGGGTGTTTCGAACATATCCTGGTCATCGCTCTACTCGGTTGTATGCTCCAACAAAGCGTCCCTGGTACCGACGCACTATGGCAAGTCCAAATAAAATTTCGATTTCAACACCATATATGGATGCCGCGGGTTCAGGTAAAATAATTACTATTTCTCAAGCAGTATTTGAAGGCATGCAAGATACAAGTATTGAAAAATGCAACTCTTTCAAAATGAAAAAGAAACCTGGAGGGTGTCATTGTAAGGAACCAGAAGATTGTCTCAGTGGACATTGCTATATGAGCAAGGCTAAGGGACCAAATCCACATGAACTTCGTTGTGCTACAGAACGGATTGAAGCTATAACTAGTTTAGATATTGCTTACGACAGTTTTCATCGAAAGTTATTCAACATAATGCAAGCGTCTGATGGGAAACGTTCGTGTGTATCTAAATATCCATGTCCTGATGGTGACGGAATGTGTGAGACAAAATGTTACTTATTTGACAATAGGGCCAATGTAATTGTTGCATCAGAATTCATTAAAGCAACCGCACTTGATAACAGCAAATACACTGGTGTTACATTGGGGAAACGCGAAGGCGAGATTATGAAAGAACTTATCTATTTACACGACTTCTTTCGTCGCACCGAATCGATTGATTTTCAAGTAAGACAATTTATTATTTATCTATTATTTAACGTGCGCAAAAATATATAAAACGCATATTATATACATATCAAGTTTCCAATAAATAATTAGGTGTTATGCAATATATCTTCAACATAAGACCAAAACCTAAAACTTTAAAACACAAAATCAATGTAACAATGTATACTAATTAATATTTTATTCTTAACAGCACATTAAAGATTTCATAATAACTGTGAGATTATGTATGAATCAGATATAAATTATTTTTGCAGTATATACTGAGTGATATCATTTGGTATTATATGACGTAAAGAAAATTTGTAAAATTTATGGTAAATCAAACAATGACTTTGTTCATTTCTAACGAATAGATTAATTGTTTATATAAACAGCAGAAGTTCAATAATAAAAAAAATTATTTAAAACATTACGATATTTTTTTAATATTTATTTTATTTATTAACATTTATTTTAAAATTAATTTGATGATCTCAAAATTATTTAAATTCAAAGCGTATGTGTATTTTTAAAATAGTTTTTTCTAAACCGGAAAAAATTGATATTTTTTCAATTTACTATTCACAATTTTTAACAATCTAATTTATCTATATTGTTTTAATAAGTGAAAAAATAAATGAATCATACACGTTCATCATAATAAAAAAATATTAGGTCAATATTTGTCGTTTATCGTCATTAGCGGAATATAACTGTAATATTAATTTAAAAATTCTGCTTTAATATGCTACACTGGTCAAGGAAGATTGATTTATTTTAAGCCATTTATTTAATGCAATATTTAGAATTCTTACTCTCTTTTCTTACAGGGGGTGTGCAGTTTTGTGCCGGGTTCACCCAAAGTGACCCTAACTGGAATACCCAAAACCCCGGAAGAAACCGACAACTACTACCGAACCCGCGGTACAATCCCGAGCTTCCGCAACTCCTTCGGTTGCATCCAGGACGTGGTCAGCTTCACGGCCAACAGCTCAGCGCTGGGCAAGAGTCGGATGATAGTGGGGAACGTGAGTGGTCCCTGCATGTCCGGCTACTACTACCTGACGAGTATGTCGGAGACGAACCTGTTCCTGCTAGTTGTGGAGAACTGGCGGGACCGAAGCAAGGCAGGCTTTTACAACTTCAACTGCAAGATCACCCGACGAATCGTGGCTAGTGGGGCCTACCGAATTATCAACGGGACATGCGCGCATGAGGATACGACTCAGTCGACTATGGCGAAGAAGGGAAAGTGTCCGGAGTTGAGAAACATTTCTATTCCTTGCCATTTTACGACAGCCAATGAAATGGTGTCATCAGCACGGCTTTTAGCGATATGTATTAGTTTTGCCATTTTGGCAACTGTATTTAGTCTTGACTAAAGTTATATTCTTCCGAAGTTGGCCTTTTAAGTAACACATTTAAAGGTGTCAGCTATATTGTTTAATTTGTTGAATTTGAACCAAATACTTTTCTTTTATGATAGAACACAATCCACTCATATGTTAGTAAACATATATTTCCAGAATATTCAACGCACAAATCGATAGAATGTACCTATCTTGAAACACAAAATAGATAGAAAAAAACAAAGAAAACTATCACAAAAAATTTGTATAATGTATATATATATAGTTTTAGTTGTTAAAAATATTGTACTTAAATATTTGTTTTGTATAGTAAATATGGTAAGTTTATGTATATCCATAGTTTAGCTTTACGTAAGCTAGTAACTTATTTTAGCGTTATTAATCATATGCAGTAAAATATTGAATAATAAAAGCTGTAGACGTTCTAATAAAAAATATATTGGAAAGCAATAATCTATACAACAAAATGTGACAAATTCTATAATTTTACTTATTGAATTATTTTTTTGTATATTACGATATCGCAATAATAATATTGAATAATAGTTTACAAAGCTTTTTTAAATATTTTAATTTTAATTTTTTAATTTTATTAGTTTCACACAAAATAAAATAATTAAACGTTCACATTGATATTTATTTTAATGTTTAAAAACTGTTTTGTTAAAAGCTAATTAATGTGTATTATTAATAAAATTGTAAAACAAATCACAAATACAATAAAACAATTTCTTATAAATAAAATATATTCAGTAACACATACAAAATCTGTTTTATTTTCAATAATGTTCATTCAAAAAGCAAATGGCTTTTTTATATAATTCTGACCGAATAAAATTTTGCTTTTAAATCACAGCATCAATAATACAATATATAGTTCAAGAAAAGCTGTCCGATTTTTAAAAAATATTCTAAAATAAATATAACATATAAAGGGGATTATTTGCGAGAGAGTTCCACATGTTTTACTGTGTAAAATTAACAAGGTATTTTAATATGTATAGTTTTCATTTTTAATCGTCAGTCTCTTAATTCCGAATATATTTTATGTTTTAAATTCAATTTAAAGATATCTTTTTGTTAAGTGGATTAACTGCAATATATATATATGCATTATTGTACATATTGTGCAGTTTTAGATTATTTCAGTTAAGTTACAGTAATTTGTCTAAAAAATTAATTATTCTATTTAATACTGTTTTTGACACATTTATCGATATTTCATATCATAATAATAAATGTTAGTAATAATTAATGAAATGTATTATTTGTAGAATGCTAGGGATAGAATTCTGTACAATACGTCGGCAAAATGTGAATTCACGCATAACTCTATTTGTAAAAATGTTTCACATTTTCACACATTTTTAGAAAATTAACTTTTAAAAACTGAATTAATTTAAATCCGTTAAATTTGGATGACTCTAGGTGGCACATACCCCTCACCTGAGAATATAAAGCGCCTATTGTTAGTGTTCGGTGGAAAAGTGCGACTTTTTTCCTAATAATAATTTTTTTCTATTGGCGCCAAATGATTGCCTAACGGACGTTGAACCCCCCACCCACTTAAGCAAAATGCTAGATCCGCCCCTGAATTGTTTATGGGTATATTAATTTTTATTGAGCTTATACACTCTTAATAAATATATGTACTAAAATATGTACCACGTATGTACTAAATGTTAAATTTAGAAATGTACTATTTGCTAATTGTAATGATTATAATTTATGTACAAAGAGAGTGTAAGATTCTGTGAAATATGATGATATAACATCAGTTTAAATTGGAATATAATAATAATTTCGAGAGGGAACATATTATTTTATAAAATTGTATATATACAAAAATGTAAATGTTATAATTGTTAGTACATTATGTGCTAATTACATTGAAATGTACTAATAAAAGTGTAGTATTTTGCGCCAAACGTTGTTTCACATATTATGATTGACGCATCTAACTCAATTTAGCTGTTTGTAGTCTTTCAAATCTCGAATAACTGGTGATCATGAATATGTCTAAATGGCTCAATATTTGAAAGTCAGGCTATGATATGTATTACACATCCTTAATCTGTTCCTTTATCGTATAAACATGAATATCATATTATTTATACGACTCAGTACTGAGTATACTTTCAATAGATCTTATCACTAAATTATTTGTTAGTAATTTTTCACTATGAACCAAATGTATATAGAAGGGTTAGAATGTGATATGGTTAACTCGCATAAATTACACATTAATATGTTATTTTATCTAATCTCACCGAAGATGTATCAGAAAATGTATAATATTGATAAATTATAACAAATTATTGTTTTTAACAAAAAAATTGTATATAATAAACGTTCACGAATAGTGAAATTTTGTAATGATTATTTTAAAATGTAAACATTCCTTTAAATAATGTTTCTTTTGGGTTGGTCAAAGCATGTTTAGACTATTGAAAAACTATATAGAGCATGAGAACTATTAATGCAATTGCTGATATTGTTTTTGTTCATAAGAGGTCCAATGAGCAGCAATGAGATATATGTTGATTGCAGGGGTACAAGAAAACACTAATACAACATATAAAATCACAATTATAATTCAAGGACCATCCCTTGAGACAGCTGTCTAAACTTGTTCAAGTGAATGGTAGAAATATCCCTTGTCAGAGGACCGTTGATGTACCAGAAGCGAGCCATACCCCTGCGGAGCTAATCACTATAGGTAGGTAGACCAGAACCAAAGCCAAATGAGGTTGAGGTGAGTTTGACGACACATTCCTGTCGTCCACTCTCATAATGTGTCCGAGCATAATATGGCGGCGCTGAAGAAGAGTGGCAGCTTAAAAGGTATAATGCCGAAACGTCTTTGCAGGTCAGCATTAGATATAATTTGTGGATACCGAATTCCGACAGCAAGCCGAATGAATCTTCGGTGCGTGGCATCTACCTGGGCTTCTCTTGAAAAAGTCATTGAGACGGACTCAAAAACCATATACCAATATAGATTCAACTACACCACAAAAAGCCGAGATTTTTTTTCCCTGTAGCTGACGATGTGAAGATGCGGGAAAGTGACTGCGCGGCCTCAGGCTTGTCTCCTCTAATCAGCAAGGAAAGTATCGGATTCCAAAACATGTATCCCAAAATAGTTTAAAACGTCACAGGTGGAAATGACTTTTCCAGTCGATAAGTTGATGTGGACGAGGAGAGTACGTGTGGATGGTGTCTGTGTTGATGATTATCTATGGACGGTGTCTGTGTTGATGATGTCCACAGTTGATGTGGACGGTGTCTATTCCAATGTAAAGGACTTCTCTTTTTCTTTGCGCTGATCTCTAATCCAACGCGTTTACCTTCGTGGTAGAGACGTGTAATAATACGTTGAGCTGTGAAAGTATCACGATAAAGAAATGCGATATCATAAGCATACGCTAGAGCGGAAAGAAAAACTGCCGGATATCTAGAGCTACGCATCCCAGAAAGAGATAAGCGTCCTCGTTCAATAGTGTGATGAAAGACGTAGTCTAGCACCGTACTACTAGTCAAAGTGTCACCCTATAGGACACCAGTAGACGTGCGTGATAAATGGCTCAATTTAGGCCGTGAGATGTTTGGACCGAGGCGGATGTGTAATGCTAGAGGTTCATAATTGAAGATATTAGTACTTGTGGCACTCCATAGAAGTCTAAGGCGGTAGAGAAGGAAAATCTCAAGACTGAGTAAAAGGCCTTCATGAAGTCCACACACATAATACCAACGGAACGCTTTCGAGTACTGCAAGAGTCGATGATTGAGAGATGAGCAACGGGGTGTTCTGTGGAAGATCGACTAGGGAGGAAACCACTTTGATTATGTGATAGGAGAGGATTGATGACTGGAGTAGGCGATTCAGTTGTAGAGATTGGTACGAGTACACATAAGAGAAATGCTGCGATGATTATCGCGGGATGTGGAGTTTCCCTTCGTCGGAATAAATAACCTTATATATACAGATTCCCTTTAGAAAAGATAACATTTAATAATTATGTTTATATATTCATTTTTCTTTAAAATAATAATTTTTATTTAATTATATATTTTATTTTATTATATATATTTTAATAAAAGTTTATTTACATTTTCATGATTTGTTATAATGTTTCGATGTTGAAATAACCTTTGCCTTGCACCGACGTATATTATTTTTAATAAATTAGATCTATAAATCAGATCAAAAACAAAACAACTAACATGTTTAAATATAATTATAACATAAGAGCCCGATTTCTTCCCCATTTGCCTATACCCTCCAATATTCACTGATTCACAAATTTATTTCTTAAAATGTTGATTATAGATCTTGCAATAACTTTTTGTGGACTAATTCCACAATGCAAAAATTAAAGAAATAGTGGAACAATGAATTTTAAAAGTTTAACAATGACCAGAAAACTTTGTATGCAAAACCAAGAAAATCAGGTGAACAAGTAAATAATTAAATAATAAAAAAATAGTTACTGTTTTACACCTCTAGCAAATGGATGACAGTTGCATATTGGATTGTTAAGCAACCCACTGTTAGATCGCATTTATTTTTCAACCATACAGTTTTAATTATTCTTTCCGCTAACAAAATCGACTAAGTTTGTATAGAACAGTTTCGATAATACAACATAAAATTTTCGTTCGTTTGGGACAGAGTATTTCCCCTGTGAAATAATAATGGAATGACGTGTTACGTTTTTTCGCATGCGACTATCTGAATACTTCTCATTTACTTGATTGTGCATTCTACATTGAGGCTACATCCAAAAAAATTATTTCCTTTTTCCAGAATCAATAATTTGCAATTTGTCTACAGAATTTTTAGATGAAAAAAATGAATACTAAAAAAGCATTTTCGTGTATTCTGTTTAACATTTAAATTAGAAACCGTTAATCAAGCATATTTTCGTACAATAAACCAATAATTACAAAGAAAGGAAAGGACAAAAAGCGAATAAACTAAATTATTGATTATGAAATTTTTTTCTGTCAGGGAAAATTACTCAGTCGGCGCTTTTGTCATTTTGAGAATAAATTATTAATTCACAGTATATTAATCAATAAAATAAAGGAAAAATATTTTTTAGTTCAATAATTAATTGTTATATTTGTTTATTATTTAAAATTATATATATAGTTTATTTATCTGCCTTCATGTGTATACCGCTCGTGGATGCAAGAACCCATCCAACTGCTTTTGTTGCATTTGATGCCAATTTACACCTGCAGCTTCTCAACATGCACTATAGTAAAAACTAAATAAAACCAGAGACAAAGCATTTGTCCTGCTGTGAAGCCATTCAGCCAGCTCCCACATCAATGAACTGAGAGTTCTACCTGCTGACAATGACGTATTCAGCTCTGATGCCACCAAGTCTTCATCTGAGGTGGATAATAATAATAACTTGGTAATATATATTTTACTAAAAAAAATTCAAGAAGTCCTGCTTACTTTAAGGCTGAAAGGACGAAACTCCGTGCCAGAGATGCACGCATTTCTAAATATAGAAAGTGAAGTTCTGACATTTCTGGTGTATATATATATTATTCGAGTAAGAGTAACTTGAAAGCTATGCTTATTGCATATGAAATGTATATTCCAGCATACCTACTGGTATAGAGCATTTTAAGGAATCATATATGAAACATGCTAATCAAAATGATCGCAATAAAGTACGAGTAATTCTATAGTGGTTTATTTGTGGTGATCTTAATATCACTGGTTAATGGGACCATTTTTTCAAAATTGACCAAGTTGACCTTGACCTCTATGAACTTGAACTTGACCTTAGTCTGAGTAAATATAATATTTACTCTATACTGTGGGTCTAATTTTGCCAGATATTTTGCGTATAACTTTGCATTTAGACCCTTTGGTCAATTAATAGAAAACAATTACATCATACAGAGTACTTGTTCTTGACCTCTGACAGTGCCCTTTTGACCTTACTGTTTGTGAATACGGAGTGATGGTTTTCTGAATATATTTGCAATATTTTTCATTACAGGCTATAAACGATTAGTTACATTTTGAGCAAAATTATTTTTTAATTGATTATTGTAACTAAACTTAAGACATCAATATTCATTAAAAGAAATCTGAGAAATGGGAATATTTAAAAGTGTGATGATAAGTAAATTGTAATTAACAATCGATCACCTGTTCATTGATACAGATAAGTATTCTGTGATTAAAATAACTATCATGAGCACTTGAACTATGAATAATAAAGAAATGACATGATGTAGTACTAATCAATGTCATGCTGAATTCATAATAATAACAGATCTAAAGCAACAATGTTGAATAATTAACATGGAAAACTTTTTAATCAGTCAATCACAAGAGACTATATATAGGAGATATACAGGGTTAATCCAGCCATTTAAATTTCTAGTGTTTCTTGCATCCTTTCATGCACCCACACAATGGTAAAATACAAAATCAGTCAATCAGAAGAGGCTTTGTAGCCACATAGAGATATACAGGGTAATCCTGCCTTTTTGCTTGCATCGTTTCATGCATCCACGCTTAATGAATTTTCTGCATGCATCTGATACGTCTCGGGTAATGTTACCCATTTTGGTTCATATCGTGCAGTAGTATTTTTTTGCCAACAACACACACATGGGTCAGGGTATTCTGGCTGTCTTGTGATACACTGGCCCCACACATGTCCTGCTTGATAAGCAGATCTCTTGACGTGCTGCAGAAGCGCATCTGCTGTAGGTGGAAGCTTGTCAATTGGGTTTGCCTCTGTCTCAAATATATATTTTTTCAGACCTTATTGACTCCCGAAAATTCACTTCTTCGGTCGTACATTATTACCACAAATCTTTCTATTTCTCAAATATCCTCCTATAATATTTCAAATGGTGGCTTTGAACATCTCATGAATTTTTCTATAATCTCTGGATGCACACTTCAAGCTTACCACGATGACTTTTTACCCTTTAAAACAAAAGGGCAAAACAAATCCTGTAAAAGCCTGAAATAGAGACTAAATGTCATGAATAACTTTTCTTAACTTAATATTTCTAGCGGTTTGTTCCTGTGCTAAATATGTACAACTTTGTAAATCCAAAAATTTACTGAATACAGATGTTGCTATCACCTCCACATCAGTATCCACTGTTCCGATAGATATGTTTTTGATGACATATTTTTGCGGCATAGTGTGTATGTAACAATATTTTTGTATCCGCCGCCTCGTGACTAGATATGGATAGCATCGACAGATCAGTACTATATCCAGGGAACATTTCACATCATTAGGCCTACCGTATATCACATAGGCCTACACTTACCTATCATTTTTAAAATGTTTTGCAATTTCATCTGCAAGGTATTGGAACACTTTTGTCTATTCATTGTCCTATTTCATTAATTCAAAACAAATAATTCTCATGTTCAACGGAACGTTTTCAGTCTTTATTTATTGGTTTACTATTTTCATTTATTTTTTGTATATATTGTAAAGTTTGTAATATGTTATTAAATTTATAGAATTTGTAAAATTTTGTTGTATGTTATAGAATAGGTTATATATATATTTTGTAATTTATATAAATTTAAAAATATATATATACGTATTTGGAAAGTCATTATTAGTTTATTATATACAATGTAGGCCTACGGTTGATTTTTCCCATAAAATATCTTCTTTTTCGATGCTAAGAAGCTAATACACTATATAATGTTAATACAAAAGCGTAAATTATATTTTACAGTTCAGCACAACCAACAATTATTTTATATCAACAGAAAGGTTTAATATTCATCAGTGTGTCACATTAAAAATACGCTTGTAATTATTTATAGCTTTAAATGTATTATATAAATTATGCCAAACATGTCTACTTCAATGCATGTCTATCCCTAACCACTGATCTCCCAAAGATTCATTACTGTTCATCGATCGAAAACTAATGAAAGGGCAAGTAGAACATTTCTGAACAATCAACTCAATATTTGTTATACTGCAGATAATCTACGTCCTACATGACGTTCTATGTATCTACGATCTATAAGGAGATAATAACTATCTTCTAAGCCTGTCGAATTTGCCGAGTGAAAGTGTTTATGTCAGAATTTATTTTTTAAATGAATGAAATTAAGAAAATCAGTAATTCTTAAAGCTCAAAAAGTAGATATATCAATGTATTATTATAGCGAAGTTGTGGCGAAGTTATGGCGAAGTTGTGCGGGACCTTGGTATGGCGAGGGTTAACCCTCGCC
>JAUZND010004978.1:0-11423 GCA_034780555.1 Coelogynopora nodosa
CTATTATAATATATTTTATTGATCCCATTGGATTCCTTGACCCCAAAAACATAGGTAAAGACACCAAGATCATGGTATTAGGGTTAGAGGGAGGCGAGTTATTAGCAAAAACGTGTTTCGCGGCGGCCATTTTGAATTTGTCATGTTTGAGGGGAAAACCTTGAAATTACGTCGTGGTTCCCGCAATTTTTGAAATCAGCATACTTTAAAACCCCCAGGAACAAAGTTTCATGCTTTCTTCCAGAAGAGCACACCAAATTCACATATCCGCCCCACTAAAAATTAAAGTAGGAAATCAGCAAAAATAAAATATTTACTCCCACACTTAGTTTCCGATTTTTGTTAAACATGGTTCTTCCAAAAAAAGTTTGGCGTTAAGCTACTACAAACAATAATACAAATAATCATAGTTAATTGTATTATTAATTGTAATCATCACTGCTTAATTTTCATTTATCGACTAATAAGTCATTAAATATAACTAGCTACATAAAAATGTATATTATATCAAATAGTAAAAGTAGTATAAGTATTACGATTAATTGACAGACATGGTCAGTTGAATTTATTAAAATCCATCATTCTACCTAAAAGTTCAAATGAAAAGAAATATAGAACAAGCAAGAAAATAAAAATTAATAATATATTTATTAAAAAAATAGTATCATAAGTGTTAATTATAATTCACTAGAACATAAACGTTGGACAATTTATTAAAAATAATACAATCATGAAGCGCAATACAAATATTTGAATATATTTTCTAATAAATGTGAAAAATTCTTTAAGATAATGATACTAATTTAGCTTTTAAAGTTTTAGAAAAATCACCTTTGCTAATTAAAATGTTACCCCATTTAGTTAAATAGTGTCGGTGATATTCTATTATATTTGGAATCACAATTTCTGTAGCAAAACCACAAGGATAGAAAGGTTGAAACATTAATTTGAAATGTTGAAACAAAAGATCAAATACTATATTTCGAAAAGTAAGCATTTATAAGATGACAGTAAATACTATTATCTAAAATTGGTACTATAAAATAAATCTTCAACAAATATTTATTTATTGCATGAGCTAAACTAATAATACAGTGCATCCAAAATAATCTGATTAAATACTTGCTAAATAATAGTTTCAAAATAATATTCGAAATTACAGTAAATAAATATAAACAATGTAATGGCAAATGTTTAGTTATTCCATAAAATTAATGCATTATAATAAATAAGCTGATGCAAAAGTCACAATACATACACACACTGCATCTATTTTTTATAAATAAAATCTGAATAAATAAATAACATATTGATAGTCTACAAAAAAACACTATACAAATATTAATACATAGATCTACAAAAAATATTTAGGAATTCGAAAAATAATTGTCTAAAGTTACTGATGGTTTCTTCTCTTTTGACCCTATATATTCGTGTTTTGGAGGTCTACCTTTCCTACGCTTGAGATTTGAATGTGTGCCCCGCCCTGCTGGCTTATTGGAGAGGTCAGTTTCACAAATGGACTCCTCCTTCCAGGCTTGCTCCATTGATCTAGCCATATGAAAGTCAGAATGTTCAGGCATGGACCAAACTAAAATGTTTTCACCACAATCAGAACACTTGATGTAGTCCGATTTATCGTAGACAATACTCGCGTTGGAATCCAAAACTGAATCGATTAGGCAATGAGGCTTCATTGTTGAGTCACTTAGCTTTGATGAGGCAGGGATAGACGATTGGTCACAGAAGTCTGTTGGGTAGACAGTCTCCATTATTAAGGGAGATATTATCGACTTCGAGGTAGAAGGCACCGCTGATCGTTGAGTTTTGACGTCAACTTTCGAAGTTACTGAAGAAAAAATAGGCGATTCTGAATTTCTAAAAGTAGCTGCAATCGTAACTGGGATATCGTCTAAGGAATTGTCGGTTGATTCCGCCAGTAATCTTTCAAAAAAAGGTAGTGAATTCGAATTGTCATCTTGCAACAGTGGCGAACTTCCTTCTTCAAGAAGCGAGCTTGATTGTTCTTGATTGTCAGCAGTTAGACGCTTGAAAAAAGAGGTGATTTTATTCGGTTCTTGGCCAACGTCTTCCTTTTGAGTAGTTTGGTGTAAGCTGGATGAAGCCACAATGGCAGTGAACACACGCGAGGAATTAACTGAATCATTCATAAGCATGCTCTCAATGTTACGGCTTGCTTCCTTGTCTTGAAATTTACTGGCTATCATTCGAAGGCTTGTGATACTGGGTGACCTAAGTGTTAAGGTAAAGTAGATACATAATTATAACCGACAATCTTATAATATAACCTAAAGCATATTTATAATAATACTAACAATATCTCAATTTGTTTAACAGAAATATTATTACTAGTATGTTATATTGATAGTTACTAAGTATTTTATATTATTAAATATAACATTTACCTATATGTTACAAAAAAATTGAAAACAATGGGTAAAATTCACATGTATATTTTACAATAATGGCTTTCAAAACTGTCAGTGGTCAACCAGTAGATGTTCGGACACTTTTAATGATATTTTAGAATTTAAATTGCGTAGGTATAGATAATATATATATACATAATCAGTACTAAATTTGTTTTAATTTATTTTTAAATATTACATTTGCGTATTAAAATATTATTTATTGACACGTTTTAATATCATATCTCATCAGTAAACACAAATTCGCTCTATAATAATTGTAAAAAAAATTTAATGTCCTAATATACCAATCATTAAAATGCATTAATAATATAAATAACAAATAAATATAATATTAAATATACACAAATAATACTGATCACTAAGGTACCGCAAAATACTGATCAAGATTTTATGACCACTTACGTAGAGTGAAATAAAAAGACATTAAGAAACAAAGACACCTTCGTCTCTCTCGAACGGCAATCGGTGAGCAGCCCTATCTATAATTACCAGGTGTCCTGAATAGCCGGGGCCGTGTTGAACTCTCGCAGCAGCGCCAGGGCATCAGCCACAATCTTGGCGGGATCGTATCGCACAAGAGCGCACACTCGTGAGAGGTTCGCCGTCGGCCCGATCTGAACTCCAACTGTCATCGACCTAGCGATGCGCCCGTTCTGAACAGACATGTGAGGTTAGCTGATCGATAAATATGATACTAAGATATTTAAATTACTAATAGTTGCTGATTGTTGGAAAAAGTGTTTAAATATGATATGTAACATTCCCTTTTCTTGTTACAAATCTTGTCTTCGATTAACAGATATCTTTAGAATATAGACTTATTTTATTGATTTGTTTTTGTTATAAAATAATTCATAATCACATTAAAAATAAGACTTTATCGGTTCTAGTTTTTTTTTAAATAAAACGATCAAATAATTCGTGTTAAATGTTGTACACCTACACCTTTGTCTAACCTATTATATTATAAGTATACCGAAATGGTTGTGTACAACCTTTAATGAAAAGAATGGTATTGATCGTATCAATGTTTGTAACGAATATTTTTCAAAGTTTTCTACGACGTGAACAATTATTAATAATAAAGATGTTGTTCTAATTGAATCCCGCCTCCACCAGCGTAGTCGTTTTTAGGTTGATAGAGATACAATAAAACAAAAACTAGAAAATAAATTTATAGCAAACGTTTAACAGTTATGTCAATCAAGTTATTGATTTAGTACAGGTAAATTAAAAATTAAAATAATGAACATAAGCATAAACATACCGTATCTCTGTCTTTGATTAGGCGTTCGACAATTTCTTCTGCAAGTTGTTGCAACCAGTGCTTCACCTTTGTTCTTGTATCAAGGGCTAGTTTGCCAGTGAAGTTCTTGCTACAGCCGACTGATTGAGGCAATTGACGTGGCTTTACCGGTTCATTATTAATACCTCGACATAAGTCAAACAACCAGGCACTGAAAAGATAAAAAATGTATCTAGCTAAACTAATTTAAAATTAAACAGGAAAAGCAGAAATAGCATCAATTACAAGTTGTACAGACAAAAATATAGTATGTGTCAGTAGTACATGTTCGATAAATGGTATATTAAAGCATATCATAAACCCGTCGTAGACCACACAGACTGTGGACTAAGTGATGAAGGGGGTGGGGGCAACTAGATATAAAATAATAATAGGATATCTTTTTCTTTTTATGACAAACTTTAAAAAATACAGATATGCGAAACAAAAAGATAAATAAATAATATTATTAAAAATAGTACAAAGGTTACAAATCGGAAGATACATAAAAGCAGATGCCAAGATACACGGAGCAAAGGTTCTAAGTGGGTAGAGTAACATGCGGCTCGTCAAGGGTCGCTTGTTAATGTCTGAAAGCAGTAGGAATTGGTGGTCTTGCTGATGATACGCAAGCAGTACACGTGTGTGGTTCTGGGAGGCAATACAGGATGTAGTAAGTGTCGCTTTTGTTGCTTTTGTCGATTTAATGTCATATATCATCTGGACGCTCCAGAGTGTCATAATAATGTAATTTGTGTGCAATTTGATATAGTCGACTTCTGTAATATAAATTCGCAAGTATAAGCCATATCAATTATACATATTCTGGAACCTCATGGTAGATTAGGAAGACGCCGTTAGAAAATTTATAATATTCGTGAAAATTTCAAAAGAATTGTCAAATGAGCATAATTTGCAACAAATAGGACTCCATTTATAATGTACAATTTTGAACTTTATACACATTGACCAGGCACCAATAACTTTTAGACATTCAAGGAGAGTATTCGGGTAACTGCTCCAAGACAATGGATTCACTTTTGATGAAGCCCGAATCAAGCATACAACAAATTTATTATTTTACAAACGTTTACAAAATTTAGAACAAGACATAACACCATCTAGATCTTTAGGAGATCGTCTTTGCCTTGTACGACCGCTCCAAATCTTTTGAAAACCAAAATCAACTTCTGTAACAATATCTGCCGCGGTAAGGCGAAACGTCGCATCTGCATTTTCGACAAAATTGAGGTAGATACAGATTCTAGATTTTATAGTGTGATATAACATATAATATTTGTAAAAAATTAATTTTGTCCATATTCGGCCATTTATAAGCATTTTTATCTTGCCGTATGTGCCCATGACTACAAATGGGGCGAGCATGCTAATGTAAAACGTCGTATCTGCACAACTGAGTTTATCTGTTATTTGTATTTAGTATAGCATTGTTTATTAGGTTTAGTTAATTATAAGTATAGATTCTTCCAATGTGGACTATCCAAAATAAATTTGGTTTTTCCAAAACGAATGTTACTAATTATAATTTAGGTTGAATTTATGCCTACACCAGATACTCAGAATCTCTCTCAATCTCAAAATCGGAAATAAGTAATGTGTAATTTAGTAAATATTGATATTGCTTGTCATATTTGCAACAACTTTCTTTGCTAGGATCACAAGGATACTAGTTGTAGAGAGCACATAAGATTAGATCTTTCTTCAACTGCAACTCAACCTTCGAGCTACAAAGATGTTATTCCTACACATACTACCCTAGCTATTCGCAGTAAGCGTTTCCGAACAGCCGTTCAAAAACAGGAATGCGACAAAAACATTCATCGAAACGTATTGTCTGTTATTAACTGTAAATGTATTAACGTATAACTGTAAATTCAAATGCAATAAAACTGTTCAAGGTAGTCAGCGGTAAGCCATTCATGACATTTATTGTCAACATACTCCTGAGATGCGAAAATTGTGGATTCGAGTCAATGTAATTCGGGTTAAGAAGAGGCGGTCTTCCGAAGCATCTCGTTGATTATTTAGTTTCTAATATCGTTTAGAAACTGGAAACCATGAACACACAGAGTGTGTAAGATATTTTTCTGACAACTATTGGTTTTAAGGAAAACAATTACCGATCCATTTAGTCTGCCTCATAAGTTCCGTTACTGAGAAGGACATACATAACGAACAACCAGCAGCAACAATACACATTCAACAGCCACCTTTAGATCGTCGTGGCCAACATACTCATCCGAATAAGGTTGATGATTTGTCGATGGTACACAAACATATTGAATCATTTCGTCCATGTATTCCCCACTACTGTCGTGAAAATGCACCTCTTAGGCGTTACCTATAATCAGACATAGTTTTAAGAAAGTACATGGCAGAAGATTACAACATAAAACATCCAGACAATACAGTAAGCTTGAAATTGTATCGTCGGGAGCTGTTAAATATGAATATTTCATTTACCTCTTTGGGGCAATGAGGAATGTGAACTTTGTGCCGAACATAAGCTACACGTAAACACTGGCTACCAAAACGATGCATGCTTACATTGCATCGAGTACTTATAGGAACACACATAACGCTATCGTGAAGCTTGAACTGAATATGAGAAGGATCGAGACATTGCAATTGAAAAGGAACACGTGAAGGTTGCTATGCGTATGCAGAAGGTGCTTCTAGTTTCCAAGAATGGATCAATAAAAGCGATGCATATTCATGAGTCGTCTGGTTGTATTTCACGAGACATTTGCAGGTTAGGTAAGCGACCGAACTTCAGTACTGCTTGGCACGAGGGATTATCTGGTCGAGATGTACCTGAGGTGATCTGTAGCTTATGGCCCTTTCTTATGCATAACCACGATGCCCCGGAAATCACTATCTGGGCTGATAACTGTACTGTTCAAAATAAAAATTTGGGAACTGGTGGCAATGTTACTGCATGCAGTTAATAGTAAAGAAATTTCAGCGAAGCGAATCACAATTCGATTTCTTGAAATCTGTCATATGTTTAATGCATGGGATAGTATCCATGGCCACATTGAAAAGGTATTAAGAACAGAGGAGAAAATATTTGACTTTGAAGAACTCCTCATCTTCAAGCAAGTTTTAATAGAAGTCAAATTATTTGGAATTCTGTGATATGCTAGAGTGAAATAACGAAGTTAGTCTGTACTATCTGAAGATGGGGAGTGACAAACGTCCTTATCTGAACAAGATGGTTGCTATTCA
Organism: Coelogynopora nodosa; assembly: GCA_034780555.1. Lineage (NCBI taxonomy): Eukaryota > Metazoa > Platyhelminthes > Proseriata > Coelogynoporidae > Coelogynopora > Coelogynopora nodosa. The sequence continues at coordinate 6,988 of JAUZND010004978.1, forward strand.
AGCACGTCGTTGGAATGAAAAGCTGCATTAGAAGGAGCTTCAAACAGATTTATCATACAAGTCTTTTTGGGTACTGAAACTTTCGTATGGCGTAGAGTCCTCATACAGTCACTGGAAGTTGCAAGAGGCATATAAAAAAACGTGGCTAAGCTGTGTGCCTTAATGCCACTAAATCTCCGTATATTCTGGATAGAATTCCCACTGGTTGTGTAAAAATTTATCAAACATTCTAATAAGATGACCGCTTATTATAATAACTTGTTCTATTAATGTAAACGTTATTGTTCATACAGTACGAAATTAACATTCGTACGTATCACAATTTATATATATGTCATACAAATAACAAAACAAAAAAAGGTAAAACGTCGGAATTGAAAAATCGATAACTTGAGAACAATATTTTAAAATTATTTTAGTCTTAATAAATACATTTGTATATCACTAATATAAATATTTTTTATTAATGTAAAATAAATTATTTTGTTTTTCTAAGAGAAAGGCAAACACAAACACCCGTTTTCCCGAGATTGTGAAATATGCAGATACGACGTTTTACCTTATCGCGTCAGATATATTACGTAAATAAATGTGTGAATTACATTTAAAAATTCAATCTGTAACTATGAAATAATCAATTATGTTGAGGTCATTATTCAATGGACAATATCATTTTTCAAAAAATAAGTAGCATTCATATTATTCTTGAACAACCTCATAAGTTTTCATAAATGTAATCGAAGTATAACTTATTAATTTTTCAACAATTGAAAAAATATGAAAATTACTAAAACACGAGTAAAAAATGTATCGACTAAATCATGCTGCAAAATAGCCACATCAATAATTGTATTACTATAATAAGAACCGCAAGAACATTGGGTTACCTCAGTCCAAAGCAAAAGTCAATAGATTTGTATTCGCGTAATTTTGAAAAATAAGTTTGGGGTATAATTACTGAATTGCGATAAAATGAAATTTTTTATTAAATAATTTATTTAGGAATATAAATACTTTTAACGATTATGAAGATTCCTACGAAACTAGTTAAATATGTACAGTAAGCTCTAAAAACAATAATCAAGAAATTACCAATTTTAAACAGAATATTTATAAAAATTAAATTAAACTGGTTCTAAAAAAAAACTGTAACATGTAAGAAATGTTAACCCCATTTTAAAAAGTATACCATATTATCGTTTAGACTAATTATAAATAAATAATATTGAAAACAATGCAATATGTAAAGCCACCGTATATGGAACACTACAATAGCATCACAACGTTAATAATAAAATCTATGATTTAAAAATATGTTAATCATAACGTTTAAATACAATAATTATATTAAATCCATACATTTGATTTTGTGTGTTTTTCTTATTATTTAATATTAATAATAATTTAATTATGATATCTATAATGTCTATATCATTTAATTTTTAAAGTTGTGATTGAAAAGACAAAACTCAAAGCTTTTACACGTGAACATTGATTACATTTAGAATTTTAAATAAGTAAAAAATAGAACAAATATATAATTACCCAGATTTATAGCCGAAATAAGTTTGTAACTCCAACTCAGAAAATCGAGTAAGTTCTCCAATTTTGTCAACGTTGAGTTTTTGAATAACATAATTTCCAAACTTACCACCCAAGTTTCGACTGAAATAGATCAAAGAGAACAATAATTATTTTTACGTTTTCATTTAAATATTTATCAAAAAAATCCACTTACATTTTGTTGATTGGTATTGTTGATAGGAGGGAAGTAATTGCACAGGGTGGCAAAATCGTTTGTTTGTTCGGTTTATGAATACCACAGACCAGCTTCGATAGCATCTGAAGAAATGAGAAGGGTTTCAATGCAAAAGTTTAACAATATAAGCAGTTGAGTTAGTATAATATACGAAATTAGTACTAATAGATTAATAATAATAAATATATCGCCATTTTGAAATGCATATAGACGATTATTGAGAAAAATAAGTAGAATTCCAGATGATACAAACAATAGATCAATATATAATGTGTTGCTGTAATCATAACAAATATTCTAACTTTTATATAAGTTAACTAACTGGTTCTGACTTTTCATTATTTTCAAAGATTGTAAGGAACTATTTTCTAAATAACATTACATGATTTATATAAGTGAAATACAATAAAAAAAAGTGTCTAAAATAATGTGCTGTTGATGCTACTATAGGGTAGAATCCACACAATTATTTTGAATATTTTTATTGACAAATTCCACAGAACTAACTAAAGCATAAAAAAGCAATACTTTAAATATAAAATATAGATTATGAAATTATTCTGAACTATAAATTATTTAACATCAATACCGTATTCTTTATTGAGCTAGCTGTGAAGTTATGAGTTTCTATTTTATACACAGGATGCTAAATAAAATAATCGATAATTATTATTCTTAATAAACTACAATTCATATTTGCATACAATATGTACATAGATAATGAAATTGAAAAAGACATATTTTCTTAAATTCCTGTGACGCCATAAGTGTCTTTTGGGACTAAATGTAGAATCTGACAGAAACGGCTCGCCCGGAGTTCTGTGGAGCCGTGCCGCTATTTTAGCCTAGAAAGTTCTCGTTGAAAATCATAAGAGTTCCTACCCCTGTTTCAAAAATTGTTTCTGTCATTGATGACGAATGCTTCCCACCTTATTAGGTGCAATTCCGGCGGAACACTGAAAGCCTGTAATTTCCTCAACAGCCGTGCGCATTCGCTGCACCAAGCGAGCTGCCTCTACATAGCGGCACTTATGAAAGGTCAATCCTGCATCCGCACCAACATCAGTAGACAACCAGTTTGCAAGTGGTGATCGTGCGTCGTCATCAGGGTCTCCTGGTTTCGCTCCAGCCAGAAAAGTTTTGGCTAGAAGATGATCAGACATTGAACTGTCCAGCGGAGAAGGGAGACTGCAAGCTGAGTCCACTTCCTCTGACAGGGAAAGAAAAAAATGAGGCATCAAGTGCAAAATAAATAAAACGTTCAACACAACTATTTTACTGACATCAATCCATCATTTCTATGTGCTTCTGAGTCATTTAGATGTTCTTTTAATATAGTATGATAGAGACTTGTGTTTGAAAATCTATAAATAGGTTATAAAATATTATGAAGTAAATAAATGTCTATGATTATTTTACTATACTTTCAATTATATTAATTAGATAATTATGTATTTAGTATATCAGATTAACATAATATTATTACACAAAATTATGATTCAGGATTTTTAGATTTAATTTACCCTTTTTATTGAATTCTGGATTACCATAAATAAATAAGCAGATTTATATGTACTCCTAAATAATGAACAGGGCTTACTTGTAATGTCGACAAAAGCCTCGTCAATACTGGCACGTTCAACACATGACGAAAACTGGGTCAATACGTCAATCACCTCTGCACCGGCATCTCGGTATCTAAACATAAATTTCGAAAACAAATAAAAGTTTGAATATATTCAGCGGAGTGGTAACTCAGTGGAGTAAATTTTAATGTAATAAAACTAGGAGATACGACTAAATGTATTTTTAGGAGGATACTGCAAACTGTATTACTAGGTGGATACGACTAATTGTAATATTATGAGGCTACTACTAATTGTAATACTAGGGGGATACGACTAATTGTAATACTAGGGGGATACGACTAATTGTAATACTAGGAGGCTACTATGAATTGTATTACTAAGTGGATACGACTAATTTTAATACTAGGTGGATACGACTAATTGTAATACTAGGAGGCTACTATGAATTGTATTACTAGGAGGATACGACTAATTGCATTACTAGGTGGATACTACTAATTGCATTACTAGGTGGATACTACTAATTGTATAATTAAGAGGATACTACTAATTGTATTACTAAGAGGATGCGATTAAATATATTATTAAGTGGATAAAACATATTAACTTGGTGGATACGCCAAATTGTATAAGCAAGTGCACTGTCAGAAAAAAGGGTTCTTGAGCAGACCAAAAAGGGTTCTTGAAGTGGGTCTATATAAGAACCCTTTGCTCAAGAACCCTTTTTTACTGCTCAAGAACCCTCCCAATGAACCATTTAAAGGGTTATTTAAAAAAAGTATTTTTAAATATACTACTGCTCTTGAGAGCAGTAGTACATTCAATTAATAATTTTAAAAAATTTAAAGTATTTTTTAAAATACTACTGTTCTTGAGAGCATTAGAACATTCATTTAATAACTCATAGAGATATAATTACTACTATATTAAGCTAGAGTGGAAATAATCTACATCGCATTAAGAAAACCATGGACAAAAATTTTGTTAATAGTAAAAATGAATTTATACACAACTGTATCTATTACTTACGTAGTTAGTATAGAAAATAATTAACATATTAGTTCAGAAATAAAGGAATTCTCTCAATC
>JAUZND010004979.1:0-11423 GCA_034780555.1 Coelogynopora nodosa
TTCATACTAGGCATAGCACAAATAATGTTTTGTTTACAGCTAGCTCTTCAAACTCGAAAATCATATAAATATGATTACATTTTTTTTTAAGATCATGGACCATGTATGCGTGAGATTATAGTAGTTAAGCGTGAGAGCGTCAGATTGGTTATAAATGCGTGAGACTCACGCTCAATGCGTGAGAGTTCAGTTGGTAACCCTGTGACTCCGTAGAATTTTTTTACTAGCTACGCTTATGCTATTATTGTAGTCAGTTTATAATACCTGAATGTTGTTCTTATTGATATAAAGTTACGTAATACTATAATTGTTCATTTATTTATTCCATATACAATATACAATATACTAACTTTTTCTACATCATTATTATGCTTAACATTATACCATAGTTATACCGAAAATGGAAGACAAAATTAATATGTGGTAATAAGACTAAAAAATAAGACGAAATGAAATAACGCAATCTCCATCTGTAATTTTTTAAACGAGTTTATTCGAGAAAAAAAACACAGTATCTTCCGTTTCCAAATATAGCCATGTTATTACTCGTTCAGCTTATTCAACACACTTATAATGTGATAATGTTGAAAACCGTTCAGCCGTGAAAATTTTTGTGATTTTTTGTCTATACTAAAAATTCAAACAAAGCATTATATAAGCATTTAAGTAAGAAGATGTAATACAATCTGATAGAATTTATTTTCGTAATATACGATTTTTCATGATTGTATCTTTTTTATAACTATTTCGACTTTATAATGCAACGAAAAATTTAAATAATTTATAGATGTTTTACTGAAATTGAACAAGTTTACAGTTGAACATATTATGAACAACTTTTATGGTATTTTTAAGTTTATGCTTGCAATTAAACAAAAATATTGTTTTCTGAATTATAAGTGTAAAATATATTTAGGTATATCAAAATATTATTTCAAAGAATCTCTAATATCATTCTATAGTATTTTATAAATTTAAATACAGAAATAATAATATTAATAATAAAAATAAGTGTTAATAAAGTTACCGTTTCCCCTTTCTTCATTTTGATTTTGATTTCTATGGTGTTTTGGGGAGGCGGCGGCGGCGGCGAAGTCGGCATTGGTGTAGTCACATGGATTTCGGGTCTTGCGGTGGTGGATAGTGGTTGATTTGAAGAATCATCAGTTACAGAATCGGTAGAATCGGGCATTTTTGGAGTTGTCCAAATCATATCATCGTTGTCAAGCGCTACTACATCTTCCTGTGCTTCAATGTTTGCTGCCAAAAACAACAAAACTGAAAAGAAAAGGGAAACAGTAAATTAATTAATGTCATTATCATAATTGGTATAAATAAATGAAACTATTATTTTGACTCCTAGAATAGAAAGAAAGGGTATATATTTTTTGAAAATATAAATTAAATCTTCATATTAAATATTTCTCTCAAATTAGTATAATGCCGTATAATTAACTGATTTCGTAATATCTTTTTATGGAATTATAAATAACGAAAATACATGAATTTGTAATAATTGTGCAGTGACAAATAAAGGCAAACATATTAGTTTCTGAATAATTAGAACATAGAAACTCGTTATTGCAAGCATAGCCTTAAATATGTTTATATTAAAGATCTTTGCATATAGGTATTTGATAATGCTAATTTCTATTAAATTGAATAGTATACGTATTACAAATTTTTCATATATATTCAAGGTTCCACAATCTACTTAATTTACATTAAACCAACTTTTTAGTTTCTTTCGATCGCTTTCAGTCTAATGTCATCGTTCTGTACGTGACATTTTATAGATGTACTAATGTCATCGTACATCTATAATATAACATAAATACTTAAATATCTATTACATATATTACAAACTATGCATAACAATTTGCAAAAAGTATTAATTTTATTCAATATAATAGCGGTTATTACATAACCACTCAATAAAAGGAAGAACTGATTGGATATCTTTGATGACTAGTTGAGTTTTGGTTGAGCAACCAAAGTTAATTTTTGTTTTTTTACCTAAGGTATATTTTTCAATATTAATTCACTCAAAAGAATTTCATCGTTACTTATCATCCTAGAAGAATCATGGTCGTACCCTTCAATTTCGTAAATACAATTTTGAAGTGCTATATAACTAAACGATTTCAAGAAGCGCAACTTTTTTTAATCATCGTTTATTCTATAACTTATGTCCTTTTTTACACTCTTCATGGTTTTTTTCCCCTGTTGTCCTTTTTCCCCTCTTTACATTTCCGACGTTAATAAACCGATTTTCGTTCTTCTTGTCATGTGTTGTGTATTTTCTCGTATACCATCTGTTGATCAAACACTTCCTGCGTGTGTCAATCGTTTATTTAATATGGCCCATCATTATTATAATAATGTAAGCAAGGCAAAGTTTTTTGTTTCAATTTAGATTTTTTGGTAGCAACAATTCAGAAAGTTATAATATATAGTTAATACATCTCCGAGCTGAATAAATCAGACAGGCGTAGAATTATATTTTATTTACCGAAAAGTTTAGTCATCGGAGTCCATACACCACCATAAACTATATCCGGATAACACAGTATACATTGTATATAGGCACTAATTTCTGAATCGCTAAATTAAGTGTCTGACGATCAAGTGTCTGACGACTAAAATCTAAGCTACGTAGTTGAGATAACATCAACAAGCAAATAGAACAGTCAAACTATATATATCTTTCGGATATAAGCGGAAATTTTGCCTTAAAAAGTAGCTAATGTATTCTAGAATCACACAATGTCCATGGATGCTAAGATGAGAGTGCTGAACTACATAGTGTGAAATAGATACTAAGAAGAGAGTGCTGGACTGTACAGTGTTAAAATACAATTTCATCAACTTCTTAAAAAATAGTTTTTTATTTAATAGGACGGAATTATGACAATAATTAAAAAATAATATTATTAAATTATATAATATTGTTTCGTTTTATTATACAACTGAACTGTTTCAACTATAACCGTTAAGTGTTATATTTTTTGTCAAAAATTCGTTTTTAATAATATGTTCAAAACAAATAAATAAATTTTGTGCTAAAAAACAAAACATTAAAATTTTAAATCAGGTGATGTTGTACAATTTCATGTAAAATACAGAGATAGATCTGAACATATCTTGGCTGATTGCTTTCAAATACTATCTACCTATAATATTAAGTTATATAATTAATTATGTAATTATGATGTTTTAGCATTTAAAAATAATAATTTCAATTTTCATATCTGCAAATATATGTCACATATAATTTTTTCGCATCTTCTTTGCACAGATATATTGTTTGCGTCCTAAAATGATTTTACTAAAAACAAATTATCGCCTTTAACATAACTTTAAGCTACATTCATAAATATCACATATGTTTACTATGATTGCTTGTTATTCAATATGTTTAGACTCCAGTTTATAATAAATGCATAAGAAGTATAATTCTTTTTTATATCTTCAACACTTAAATATAATTATAATAATGAAATGTATCATTAATTTAATATGTTATTTCTAATTAAGTGCAATCATGCTCAACATAATGCTTACGGAATATAATGTTTAGAACACACAGATCAAAATACTCATTTTCAACATCTCTAATCAATCCATTACTAATCCACATCTAGCTATATCTTTAAAAAAAATTGATATCCAAAAAGTTCTAGCAAAGTACTTTATGATGGGGTTAACAAAGGTTTCATGCATGATAGTTTGCAGTCAGCCTAATTCCTGCCTGTATAAATTATAAGTTGTTCTTTGACATTGTAGTTATATATTTTGTATGTATATATACATATTGCTGATCAGTATTATAAGTGGCTGAGCTAAATATAATTTAAACATAAATAATTATATTATATTGCTTTTAAATTAATATCACATAGCCAATTATTAAATAGATATATTGCAAATAATTTTTGTCAATTGTTTAGATTTCTTTATTGTAATTAACAAAAATTAAAGACCATTCATCTTGGCGGAAATGTTTAGGAAACAGAAAAATTCAGGTACTACAAAAATGTATATAGTATTTAATGGATATTTAATGTACAATATATAATATTTAATTTTAAAAATATAGTATTTAATAGAGTATTTAATACGTAGAATAAATACGTGTACAAAATGTAGATTAGGAAATACATAAGTACAAAATTGAGAGTTGGTACAAAGAATTTAAAAATATTTGTAAAGAATGAATAATAATTTATACTCAAATAACAATTCGGTAAAATACAAGATTATAATAAATTGTGATTTATTGTTTTAAAATCGCCGATATAAACAATATAATATTATAATCAATAAACATATAAAAATATAATCATCTCTGAACTTTATAAGTAGCAAAAATAATCAGGGAGTCCCTTTATTACATGGATGAAAACATATTTATTCAATTTTTACTATGAAATAAAACTTGTACATATAGGCGCTGTTACAACCTTTGTTAGTTTTTGTATCTCACAATTAATATTTATATTAAAAAAAACCTTACCAGTACATATTAGATATCCTGTGCATGAAGTCATAGTTTTTAATAAATTGCTGTATACTTGAAGAAATTCGATCGAGAATATTATTTCAATCCACTTCGAGACTGTCTAAGAAAAACTGTGACTTTGCGGTGTGATCTCTTCGAAGTATGGACCTTACATATTTAAGACTTAACCGATAAGACGCTCCGAGTTATAAAGATAAGAAAAAGGAGAACCACCAATGCCATTCTTCCATTCGGAGTAAGTGGGCGATATTAATGAGCAAAGTTGCTCGCAACGAATTTATAATTATTAGTCATAGTACATAATAGTGTAGCAGGTTAATATTGAAGCACCTCTGCAAACCTTTTATTCTACATAATGATTAAATTGTATATTTATATCCGAGAGACACATAACCTTTTGAGTTTAATCGGACTTCAAGCCTACAGAATTAATGGTTGAGTAAAACCATTTGATAATAATATTAACAAAGGACAATTGTGATAAAGATTATATATTATAGAAGTTAACTAAGTATTTAAATTTTAGTGGTAAATATATTTTCTCTGGTGACTATATAATATAATATAACGGTGCAATTAACACCATTTTATGTTATGAATGTTCAATTCTAATAATATGTGATTTAAAAAATGTTTAATAAATGTTTTTTGTTTTAGTTACAAAATTAAAGTGTTAATAGTATTTAGAAAGTTTTTAAAAAACAAATTATTAATTAGTATTATTATTTTTTGTATATTTTTATATTATATTATATTTGTAAATATATTCATTTGCATTTAGGATAGATATTTCAGTTATATTTAATTAATTTTTTGACTAACTTTTAGAAATAAATATTTTAATAAATATTTCAAAATAATTATTTTAAATAATATTTTTAATATAACTTATTAATTTACAATATATGATATCAAGGAATGAATACATGTATAAACGTGATTGATCAATACTTAATATGCCCACCCAGACTGTAAAATACAATATCATTAATTTTTCATGTATTCTGGATTTTTTTGTAACAATGTTAATGTTAATAAGGATTTTTGTTATTTATTAAATTGATAAAAATTATAGCTTTCACCAATTGACCAATCCGATAGTGTCAGGCAGAATTCCTGTGAAATTCTTTATGATATTTGTGTGACATTTTCCCCGCAAAGACTTCGATAATTTGCCCTTGTTTTAATGGATGAATCCTGAGGATAACCAAGCTGTTGACTGGGAGAATCGAAGTCCTGATTTTTGTACCTGTTAACACAAAACAGACTAACTTTCGGTCGATTAGTTTTGTGCCCATTCTATACAGTTTATAATACTGCAGACCATTGGTAACTTTTATATGATTGAATTATTTATCTGTTATAAGAAATTATGAGGTTATGAGGGAACTCAGTAATAACGCATTTGTTAGAATAAACATTTTAAGATGGCCTTGCTCAGTCATCAAATTTGAATATCGTTCTCTGTTAGAAAAAAGGGTATTTTCAAGGATCCTGGGGTGTACCCTTTTAGGGGATTTCTAAATACCCTAATATAATACCCCTTAAGGGGAATTTTGTAAGAGTATTTTTGCGAGAAATAACCTCTAGAGGATTTTGAAAGGGTATTTTCTGAACAAATTCCCTCAAAAACACCCTTTTAAGGGTTCAAAAAAAGGGTTTGAAAAAATTTACCTAGCAAATACTTTTCTTAAAAAATACACTTTTTCGTACCCTTTTTTTGGAAACAGAACACCTTTCTTCTAAAAAACATCTACAAACTCCCCAGTTAATTAATCGTTTCTGAAATCTTTTATTAAATTTAGTCACTAATTTTTACAAGTTTGTTTTATAAAGCATAATATCGTTGTTATCAGTACAGATTATAATTGTCAGCAACAGATCATAATTATTAATATAAATAAAATAATGTTTTCTGTAAAATGTTTCTGCTTCTTTATAGTTACATAATAATGATTTTTATGCTATAAAATCATTTTTAAAATTTTACATTATATTGAAATAATTTAGTTTTTTCTTCAATAAGTTTTAATGTATATTTGTTAAATCTTGATAATGATAATAAAGTTTAAGTCATACTTAGCTTCACAATTATATAAACCCTTTACTTGCTACATTTCCACAAAAAATATAATAATTGGAAATAATGAACAACAGGTTTTGTAATTTTTTTAAACATTTAAACATTTAAATAATTGATTTGGTACTTCCATACCTCCTTGGACTTTTATCCATATTTGTACGTGGTCATGTACTAATTCTGATTATAAATGATCAGTACTAGATTTGATCTGATACAGTTAACTAAAATAGAATGATCTGATTCTCAGAGCTTTTCAAAACTCATCATAATATGTTGGTTAAAATATATACAATATAATAAAACGTATTATGTTGTAACTAGTAATAATATGTTTAAAATTTATTTTTTTCATTCTTGTGCTTTCAAATAACAATAACAAGTTTTCGGTAATTATTAATTAATTATTTAAAATCTAATTAATTAAATTATTGATTAATTTATTAATTAAAATCTAAATAATAAAATAATTTATCAAATAAAATTTTAATAATTAAACAATTGATTAGTTGAAGTATAATTATTAATTTTTTTATTAACTATAAAGTTTTTATAGTTATTTATAATAAATTTATCATAACTATTACAAAACTTATGTGTGTGCGTTAATTAGAAATCCAATTGTTTAGTGGATTTTTTTAAATAATTGTTTTAAACATTTTATTAATTATTGTATCATTCATTCTGTTTGTTCATTCATATGTTTCTTTTATTTAAAAACAACGTCAATTCTATTTAAAAAACGATATTTAAGTGAAAACATTGCAACATGTTATTATATTCTTGACTTCAAGATCAGGAATTATAAAACTGTGGTCAACCCAGTTTTGTGACCTTTACCAATTTGGTATGTATAATTCTCACAAATAATTGATTATTAAAAGATTTTATTTATTTTTATATATACATAACATATAATAGAACACCTATTTCGAGCTATCACATGAACACATTTATGTTAAATTGCTGCTATATAGAATAACTGAATAAATTTCAATAACATATTCCAAGTTACATATTTAAACATCAAATTATTTAACGAATTAATTTGTTTCTTTAAATAATTTTATATATTGAAATGCTTATTTATGTACAGTTTTAATATGTTTTCTATTTAATACTAATTAAAACATTTGTAAAACTATTTAACGAATAAATTATTTGTTGTTTATTAAATATAATATGTAATATTTAAAATGTTATCAATATACATATTAATTAAATGTTTTTATTTATTACATATTTTTGCGCAAGTCGAAATAATTTATGAATAACTACAATGACATTTTTATGTAGTCACGCCCTAATTTTTATTACAGTTTAAAATATATACAAATTCCATTTTGATTACGTCAGAAGTACTGTCATACAAAATAGATAAACCAAATTAACTTGTCTTTAGATAATGAAATTGAACCTTTGTACCTTTATGAACCTATTATTGATTAACAGAATATTAAATTGGAACAAATGTAAGAAATACAATGTTCTTTAAATAATACTTACAAATAAGTTCTACAGATAATATATTGTTTTACCGTTCAATTAAATTCAATTCATGAATTGTAAAATAAAATAAAATAAAAAAAATAAATAAATAAATAAATGTATATATATATATTTAAATAAAATAGGGAAATTAAAAAAAAAAGTAAATTATGCAAATGGGTCTTTTTATAATAATTAAAAAACTTTGATTTTAAAAACAAAACTCTGCGTTATAATAACACAGTTTTTAATAAAAAACTGTTTTTTCTTTAGTAAAGTCAATCAATTAGGATTTTTTTATTTAAAGTTTTTAAATAAAGGGTAATTCCAGCTTAACGGACAGACACTTATAATGATAATTTCTTTCAGTGGCTGATGAAATATATGCTAGGAATCGTTCTCGATAAGTGTTTTTTATTATTTATAATGCATAGTACCTTAATACAAAAATTAATTTTCAATGTTATTTTAACAGATAGGATATTCTAATTTTAAGTGACGTAACGGACAGACTTTTATTTTCAATCAAATTCTACGAATTATTTTCATTCTAAAATTGCTCTGAGAATTCAATACTTAGAGCGACGACGTCTTACATTCATATTAGAAACATATTGCTAATCAATAGTATTTTGTCTAATTTAGCAGCAAAGTTTAATAAACAAAGATACATCAGCAATTTTACTGTAACGAACAGACACATTGAAGTGTTTACAGATTTATTAACTTTATGTTGATAATATACAACAAATACATTAATTATATGCATGAATAATGTTAATATGTGTATGGAAGAGATATATTATGAACATTAGTAAGACATAAATAGAATCAAATTGGAACCGACAGACATAAATTTCTGCAATTGCAATTGAATTGATTTTACTTAAATAAGTTTCAAAAAGTGTTATACATTCTAGTCTTTCATATGACAATGTCAAAGTAAATGGATACATGCTGTTCCTAGACAAAAATGCGTTTCTAATGGCTAATGAATCATTGTTTGTAGTTAGACTGGTACTTAGTGCACATACAATACCAAGATGACACTTTTCAGCATCTTGACAAATAACAACTTCCATTATTTTCTTCTTGTCAGGAAAGGCAACTATTTTTGCTTGCAAACCATGAACTAACAATTTAAAATTTTCACAGTAAATGCAGTAACATTGGACATAATCCTTGTCAGAGACAGGTAAGCAGTTTTTGGTCTCAATTCAGCAAATTTGGATTTCCTAAACCTTTATATCTGGGTAGTCCTTTACAAAAAGACCATGAATTTTCTTTACAGGCATCAGAAGTACTTTTTTCTGAAGATTCACACTTTTATCATTTACCTTATCTTTTACAAAATATTTTCTTCCTGGTAATTGTATGGAAACATTATCAGACAAATAGAAATCCTTGATAATTTTAAGTTCTTTTTCACTGAAATTTCTGCTTTGATTTTCTGCAGCCCTCTCAACTAACCCTATGTTTGCCGGAGAATCACAACAACTGAAAGAAATGACACCTGACAATATTTACAGACTTTTGATAGTGTTTGACTATGATGTGAAAATTTATACAAGACGTTCCCAAATGGTTCGGTGACGACACAATAATTCAACCGAAGTAAGAGCTTCTACAACAATCTGTGAGGATTTATTACATATTTTGGACATTTCCGACTTGACTGTTCCTCATCGATCATCAACTATTTTGCTTAAACTAATCGTGAATTCAATCAACTTACCTATATCAATTTGCATTGGATAAATTTCAACCCGGTTTATTGTACGAATCCGAACTATTTCCTGCAATCTCCATGTCAATCTTTTTCATACTGGATAAGTCGTTATAACGGGACACTGTGAAGAGACAATATTTCCTACTATTTGTGAATGGATTACTTTGAAATTGTAAGTTTTATTGCTATTTCCTAATACATCATACAGCTGTACATAGAGCTATATAATCATAAATTAATAAAAAATAAAAATAAAAAAAACAATATTTTATTATTACTTTTCTTTATTAAGGGAAAGTATAACAATGAGGGTGGATAGCAAGTGAAAGCATAAATTAAAAGACCATCTAAAATTTAAAAAAATATTTGCATTGCATTACGAGAATGATCAGAATCATACCACCAAACAGCAGACAATATTCGGTATTCGATTGTGTAATTAGTTAATATCAGAACTGTTCTTCATCTTAAATTATTAAGCGTATTATTTCTAATTCACATTATTTTTAAGTTGACTTCAATTGCTAATATCAGAACTGTTCAGAATTTAAAATTTAAATTTAAGCTGATTTCAATGCTTGATATACATGTACCTACAACACATAGCCTACAATATAGCAACATATTTATGATTAATTTTATAAACTAAAGAAAATCAATAATCAAAACTATCGATTCTATTGAAACGTAGTAACTTCTAGCCCACTCTTGTATTATTTGTGCAAAACGACTAATTATTTGTAAATAATATATTATTTGTCCAAAACGACTAATTATTTATGAAAATAATATATTGTTTTTCTAAAATAAGCTTAACATATTAAGGGAAGGTTATAGGTGCAAGTCATATACTACGAGTGTCGACTCTTTCCCTTCCTCCTCGTCGTCCACTATCTTCTCCATCGATTTTATCGATGTTTTCTCCTCGTCGTCGGACCGTATTGGTTCCTCGTCTGTCACTAATTGATTTGAGTTTTATTTCTTGTTCGACATAGTGTGTTGATTGATATCCATACAGTAAGGCAACTTTGGGAATTTCGTTTCGTCGGTATATGTGCAGAATTAGTTCAAATTGTTTTTTCAGTTTTGTAGGTAGGCCAAAATCGATTTATTGAAAAATATTTCCGTAGTAGTATAAATCCTTGATAGAAGTAAGCTCTCGAATACCATTTATTATAATAATTATTTCAAAAGTATATAGCTGTACACAGAGTAGGAAAGTAAGCATAAAAATGGCAATAATAATTACATATACATATGCATATTATCCGCGCATGCTTATACTTGTTGTATTCTACAATTCTTTCAAATTTCAACTGATTTTATAAAAATAAGCACTGATTCATATCTATTCTGCTAGTCTATCTATTTCATTTCATTCTACTATAAATATTTTAAAAAATTATTTAATCAGCTGTAAATCACTAAATTGTGTATAACTTTGTTAAATATCAACCGAAAAAAAATTGACGCTAGTTCATAGTTATTCTGAAAGTCTATCTATTAAATTTTATTATATTATATAAATAAATATATTTAAACATATATATATTACTTATAAAAAAAGTAGTGGGGGGAAGGTGGGGATTGGGTGTGTGAGCTGG